>CM034152.1:742334904-742470157 GCA_019776745.2 Taxus chinensis | reverse complement strand
CTCCTTGATCTAAATCTGATCATGAGAGATTCCTTTTGGTTGGGAGGAACTACCTGAAATGGAACACAAGACCACCAAATAAAATTTAAACGATATGTGCAATGAACTGCCTAGCATGTGCTAGATCCGAGAAGTTTGATACTTCCTAGATAGCTGTCAGTCCACTATTTAAAACAATTTAATGCTGGTAATGAAGTAAATCCTATTGTAATTAAAATGATTTAGGTATCTCATTTAAAATACAATAAGAAAGATCTAATCTAACAAGCTAGGTTTAAAATAAGATCCGAAGGTCAAGTAACTGATTCTGGGTCTCTACAGGTTTGACAGAGGTCTTAGGTAGGTCACAAGTGATTAAGGGTGATTCGAGAATAGGTGGGGTAGGTTACTGTTCTAGGCTATATTAGTTAATATAGAGACAAACACCAGTTAAGGGTGACCGACGCCGGTTGGGGAGAACCGATGCCGATTACTATGAAAAACTGGGAATGCCACAGAATGAACTTTGGATCTCCCTTATGATTACACAAAGGAATGGGCTGGTCGAAATGAGGTATTAAGTTGTTTGGATGGGGTTTAGTGAGGGTTTAATGGGGATATGGAGGGGTGAGCATTAAAGGAGGTCAAATGGGTGGCTAGGAGAACAAAGGATGAAGGTACAATGATTAAATGAATGAACCAGAGGAGTAAACTATTTTACTTACTTGAAATATGGTTCTGGGCACCTGTGAGTGATGAATGAAGGTGCTGGTAAGAGGTTGAATGCTGTTGAGGATCACCAAATGTTGGAAAGATCCTGTATGGGCTGTATGTGCATTCCTTTTTTCCTGGTTGGATCAAATCTGTGTTAGGTGGTTGTTGGATGAATGTTGTATGTCTGTGTAAGAGAAAATGCTTGATCTCCTTCCTTGCATGCATGTTCTCCTAGAAACTTATTCTCAAAATATGTGTTATCTCTTAGGAATCTGCCAACCTTTTGCCAACCTAAAAAATAAGGTTGTTTTGAGGATTAAAAGGTGACCAACGGTGGTTCCGACTTAACCGGCAGCAGTTAAGGGTAATCGGCGTCGGTTAGGGTGGGATTTCCTAGGTTTACTAAACTAGGTAGATCCCCTTGATTTTTTGGGATCTCATGTCGTTCACCCAAGGATTAGACTGGAAGATTCTTGTAAGTATGTGAGAATGTGGTTAGAGGGAATGTAGGCATTGATTTTTAGGGTTTGGGTAAGACTTAGTTAGTTATGGCAACTTACTAAGAATAGGTCTTAGGGTGAGGTGGCTTGATGAGGTGTCTAGGTGAGGATTATGTGTGGGTATTATCTAACTTAAGATATTTAAATAATAAATATGGTGAGGATAATGAATTAATTAAATTAAATTAATTAAATTAATATTAGTGGGGTGAAGGGGGCCATGGCTAGGTGGATGTGTTCAAGGTGTTTATTTGTTGAGGGACCAAAGGGGAGTGTGACCTAATTTTAGTGTCTACATTTTGTCCCTTTTTGTTGTGTAACTTGTATTGGTAAGCGACTCTGACAAAAATAAGATGTGGCTGCCCCTTGTGTGGGTGGAGGTGATCCCCCTCAAACTAGGAACTGAAAAGGCATAAGGTAGAATCAGTGAGTGGTTTGATAAAAGGTAAATGTGATGAAAAGGAAGGTGGGGTAACATGGGAAAAAGGAGTAAGATCTACTCAAGTAATCTAGGTAATGGGTCAAGGTCAAAGGTAGTAACAGTCGAATGCACACACACGTATAAACTACAGCACGTTACTAGGTTGCAGAGCAGGAAAACTCTACATTGTTTAAGGTCGATGGGTTTATCCAAACAAGGTTGAAGTGATTCCGGTATCCAAGGTATAGGATATGGTTAGGAAACACAATGTAGGTTAGGTGTAGGAACATTTAGGTATGTTCCGTACACCAAAGGTAAGGTCAGGATAGATGGTCACAACCAGAGGTAAGGCAAGGTCATTAGGTCAACAACACAGGTTTTAGTGCCGTAAGGTATAGTGAACACATGAGGTCAAAGGTCACTAGCGATGGTCCAAGTCCAAAAATGTTACAGCACGGGAAGGCCGAGGTATGGGTAAACTAATGAGTCCCCAAAGGAGGACACGGGTAGGTAATAAATGATGAGGCCAAGAGGGTGAGGGGAATGGCTAGGGTAAAGGTTGGGTGGGGAAAAAAAGAGTGATGGGAAGGGTAATAAGGTAAATTTTTTTAGGTGTTTGTGTAAGAGAGGGTGACCAATGTCGGTTAGGGTAATTGACACTGGTATATTACAACCACCTACGGTAAGGTAGGGCACGTGACCGATGCCGATGAAGGTAAAACCGATGTTGGTTAGGTCAGGTTTGTTAGAAAAACAAAAAAATTGTTCTTTTTGTTATATATTTGTCATTTAGCGAATTGAGAAAATGAAAAAGGAGAGAGAAAAAAAGGGAAAAGTGTCCAGATGGAATGAAGTGGTGAGTTGGCAATCTGAGCAGTGGGTGATTGGTTGTTGAGAGGTGGGTCCACAAGATCGGTGGGCATGATTTAATTAGTTGGAGATGCGGGTAGAGATTTTTTGATGGAAGAGGATGGAGAGGGATCGGGTGGGCCACCAGTGTAGCGGCTAGACATGCCACCATGACAACGGAAACACGATGAGGTAAGCATCCAAATCTTGTTGTATTCTGTTATATAGATTAGGTGATTTGCTTATTAGGTTATTGGTTTTTTTATTTTGGGTGGGTGAAAATAAAATTGGGAAGATGGGAGGCTAAATTAGGTCGAATAGGAAGGGGGGAGAGATAAGTGGGATAAAAGGGGAAGAAATGAGGTGTAGGGGGGAGGTGTAGGTGATTTTATTTGGGAAAAGTGTCAGGGTAGGAAGTTTTTGAGAAGGGAGGATTTGGGGGTCGTGGGGTTTTGCCACAACAGTGACCGATGTCGATCGGGTTGAACTGGCGTTCGTATTATTGAACCAGTATCGGTCATAAAATAGGTGACCCATGCCAGTTTTAGGGATGACTGGGGTTAGTTAGAGAGAACCGGCACCAGTCGGGTTTTAGAGAGTAAGGGGCCAAAAGTGCCATGGGTTGGGTGGTTGAGATGGGTAGAGGTAAAATAGGGTGTAGAAAAATGATAGTGGGTGAGTATGGGTATGAGAAATGTAGATTATTTTTTTGTTTTTATTGGATGCAGGGGAGAGGTCAGTTACGCATGTAGGGATAGGGTTCCACCTCTGCTCGTGACAGTTCATGGTGTAGCGACCCCTGAGGAGCTGCAGCATGTGGAGGCGGTGGACTTGAGTGGGGTTTGACGCTATCGACATGTGGTCTGGAAGCCTAGTCTGACGGTCATGCTCATCGATAGATGGGATTCCGTAACTAACACATTCCACCTGCCGATAGGTGAGATCACTGTCACCCTGGAGGATGTGTTCAGGATTTGTACGGCTATCCATATTGGGTACATAGGTTTATTCGATCTCCTTTGAGGCCTTGGAGGAATTGATTCTAATGGTGTTTGGAGAGGGGATGGCCGAGCTGACATTCCACAGTGCCGACATTCACTATGGAGAGATGTACCTAGCCCATCCAGAGGAGACAAGGTGAGTAGTTCTATTGATGGAGGTCGTGTGTGTGCTTTGTACTGCTGGATGCAGAGGGAGGTAGATTTCCCCACTCGTTGATGGGGGTACTCCATGACATGATGATAGATCAAACCTGATTTTCCTGGGTGCTAGCAGTCTTGGTGTAGCTATACAAGGAGTTATAGGCATATGGGTAGCTACACAGGTTTAGCCTGTGCTATACCTTTTTACTTCATTGTTGGGCTTATGAGCACATAGTTTGGGTGTAGCCAGTAGGGATGCCCCGAGCAGATGCATTTCCACTGAGATTGGTATGGGTGGGGTACAGGCGATGGGTGCCTGCTATTGGAGAGTAGAGATTAGATAGGCCCACACAGATGTGGCCTATTTTTGGTGTTTATTGGAGGGGTTTTCTAGAGTGGACATCATATGGAGGCTGTATGTGGACTTCCCATCATATAGGAATATGCATGATGAGCTAGCTGAGATGCAACTACTAAGATGAATACAGGGTCGCCATGCCAGGGAGCACGAGATGATCCTAGTTAATAGAGTTAGGTGGTAATTTGGGCTGCTACAGGACGTACCTCCACCCTTCCCACTGTAAAGGAGAGATGACGTGGAGAGGACCTTACCTCTACCACAACTGATAGTGCCCATAGGGTAGGAGGAGCAAGTTGTAGAGCAGTGGATTGATGATGTCGGGGTCACAAACAAATATAGACAGTGGTGGGCGGCTCATTTACAAGACATACCACCTAGGCCGGGGCAGCCAGATCTAGCCACCATCATGGTGCAGAGGGACGCCCTACAGGGGTAGGTGGTGATGCTAATTACCCAGTTGGGTATGGTGTAGACACAAATTATGAGCGCAGAGGCGGAGGTAGTGGAGTTACATGCTTAGGTGGAAAATATTTAGGCCCAGATGGCTGGGGGTGGGGGATGGATACAAAGATGGGGATAATGGTCAGTGGCTACCTTACAGGCACTGGTGACAGGGTTGTAGGGCTGGCCACAACTCAGGCACAAATCGGGGCCTTGCAGGCCCATATATAAGCACAAGGATAGAGGGCACCACCAAGGCATCAGGATAGGGTCCTAGTTCACAGGAAAGAGTAGGACAGGGTCCCACAGGACAAGTATAGGGGCCGAGGCCTATGGGGCCACCATAGACCGTGCCTATATCTAGGTTACAGGATTCCCTAGGTGAGACCAGATACTACTAAGATCAGCTGATGGTGGCCAGGATAGACTTTCTATCCTATGGAGAGTACCAGGCATAGCAGGCCTCGAGTGAGAGGACCAGATCTCACACTCATAGTGTAGAGAGCATAGGGGGCATCGAGCTCCGAGGCTGGATCATGGAGAGGCCACCAGCTCACGAAGACCAACTCCAGGTGAGGCACCAGTAGGGACCCAACCATCACCCATGATGGGTGGGGATATGTTAGCAGGTCATTAGACTGGGGCCAAGGAGGTAGAGGGTATAAGTGACACAGATGTGGAGGATGTGCGCTGAGATGCCTGATATATGACTCCTGATTATTAATGTATTGTAGTCATTTTTATGATGTATACCGGCCTATGTGCCGAAGAGATTTTGTATTGGTTTATTATTTTATTGTATATGAGACCAGCCTATGTGCCAATGACATTTTATATCGAGTATCAGCCTACATGCCAATGATTTTCTTGAGATAGACATGATTGGATACCCTTGTATATTGTATTGAGACACACATATTTATTTATATGATGAAATGGATGAGATTCTTTATTTTCTCGGTGTTTTATGAGACTTTTAATTTTTTTTTGTGATATGGAGTCAGGTTGGTCACAGGAATGGATCGAGTCAAGTTTGGTTTAGGCATGGATCGATTCAAGTTGTTTTAGGCATCAATCGAGTCAGGTTTGGTTAGGCATGGTGGAGTCAGGTTGGTTTAGGCATGGTTTATTTGAAATTGGTTGAAGTTGTGAATCATTAATTTATATAATGAATGATAATATGGGCTATTTTTAAGATGCTTTATAATATATGGATGATGATGGTAGTCATAATAAATGTATGTTGTGGTGATGATAAAAATGTTAAGCAACTTGTTATTTGTGTGGTTTAATTTCCAAGTTTTAGATATAAAAAGGAAACTAAGTAGGGTAGAATGTAATTTGAGGGAAATGAAAGATGAATTGGTTAGGGTAGAGAGTGGCCGAGCTAACCTCCAAGGGCCCCATGACCTCAGAGTGCTACCTACATAGTCCTGGTGAAAAGGGACCACAGGCCTAATGTAGTTCTCCCATGAGCTAGGGAAGAATATAAGGAGGTAGGAAAATGAGTTGGTAGGTTTTAGGCATGATTTGGGTTTAGGTCTGTTAGGTGTGGGTGGGTTAGAGGAAAATTGGTATAGGTGATGTCGATTGTGGCAAAATAAAAATATTACAAAAAAAGTAAGCGTCGAGGACCAAGTCCTTTATAAGGTAATCAAGATGTAAATAAATATAGTTAAAAGATAAGAAGGTGAAATAAATCCACCTGATTGGTTAGGATCATACCGAGTAGATCATACCTTTGAGGAGGTGATGAACATTAGACCCTAAAGACATTGCATGATTGAGTGTTCTAAGGTATAAAGTAGTCACACGATCACCAAATGTCTTGGCTTCCAAGAGGTCCCTTGAGGCAGTAGGAAAATGGGGGTGTAAATGGTGAGAGGGGTGAAAGGTAGATAATTTTATATGATATGAGGTGGCTTGCTCTTTTGGTAAAATATCTGAGGTCACAATGGGCAATTCCATGACTAAAAATTTCTATGTGTTGACTTGCATTTGAGATAGATTGGTTGATGTGGGAAGTCTATATGGGATGAGGAAATGAACTCCTTAAGGTCTTCATGAAGCTAGTCGATGGGGGAAGCTTCAGTCTCTCTCATTTTTTTTGAAAGGGCTTTACATAGTTTTCCTTTGAGGGAGCAATATATTTATAGTAGCAATTACAGAGAGGAAGATATCCTTTTGAGGGATTCATCTTTTTATTAGAAGTTTTACTCAAGGATTTGGGTCCCACGTGGGGCATTGAAGTCATGGACAAGACCAAGGTGAGGAAAAGGATTCTTTTTTAGAAAGTAGGGTGAAATGACCATGGGATCTCATCTATAGGTAGATGAAAAGTATCCATGAGAATCATGCTATGTGCATCGCCGTGGTATACATATTCAAGAGAAGATAAAGAGTGATGGGTGCTCATGTGATTCTTATTTAATCATTGGTGAGGTGTAAGAACTGGAGAGCACTCAAGGGACAAGCCTGGAAGGAGGAAAAAAATGATGTAGGACTAAAAGTCAATAATAGAATGGTCGAAGATGTAAGGTGTTAAGGGGCTCAAGTTCAGGTTTACCATCAAGGGAAGATAAACGATAAGCAACTAATCTATAGGTATGAGTCATGATGTATGGTCCAAGACAATTAGGAGTAAGTTTTCCCTGTTTAATTGTTTTCTCTGCTTTAGTTACATGTTGATTTTCTTTCAAGAAAAGGTCATCGACTTGGAAGGAATCATTTATGGATACGTTTGTCATAGGCACATTTGATACATTTTTGGTAAACTTGAAGGTGGTCAAGAACATTAAGACGAAATGTTCATCTAATAACTAAAGCTTTGCTAAACGGTCCTGATGAAAGTGATCATCATTGAGCATGTCATGGAGAGAAATGTTGGAGTGAGGGGATCCGGACTTCGAGAGGTAGAACAACCTTTGTACTATAGACTAGAGAAAATGGTGTGGGTAGCAGTGGAAGTGTGGATACTAGTTTGGTATGCCCACAGGGCAAAATGAATGTGTGTATGTCAGTCACTTCCTAGTATCGTTAACCACTTTCATGAGAATTTTGTTTGAGGCTTTTATTAGTGGGTTCAGCTTGGCTATTGGTTTGTGGGTAATAAGGCGACGATAAACTTAGCTGAATGCCGAAGGCGTTGCAAATTTTTCACAATGTTTTGTTGTGGAATTGTTTTTCCATTATCAGTGATGAGGTGCTGAGGAACACCAAAGTGACAAATGATGTGATGATTGATGAACTCACATATTTTCTCAGCTTTCGTGGAGATGAGTAGTATGGCCTCAACCCATTTTGTGTAGTGTTCGGTAGCAGTGATGATCTATTTGATGTCATTGGGAAGAATGAGGGTTGATCTCTTTGACAAGATCCAAACCCCATTGAGAGAAGGGCCAAAGGTCACGGGTGACCTGTAAGGCATGATTGGGGGTATGACGAAGGTTAGCATGTTGTTGGAACATTACACAAATGTTTAACATAGTTGCAACAATCATGGTTAAGGTTTGGCCAGTAATAGCTCAGGAAAAGAATACACTTAGCCATGGCAAGGCCACTGAAGTGACCTCCGCATATGCGATCGCGAAATTCCTTAATTTTATAAGGAATTTCAAAACCCGTGAGGCATCATAAGAGAATACTATCAAAGCCACGACTTATAGAGGAGGTCCCCCATGATGACGTAATGAGAGACCTTTTTAAGGAAGACGTGTTGTCCATTACGGGTGAGATCAGGAGGTAAGATGGAGAGAGAAAGGTAGTCGGAGTATTGTTTATACCAAAGGTCACTCGGATTGGGGGCAGTGGTTATGATAGAGTAGACTTCGTAAGGTAAATAAGAAGGTGATTGGATTCATTGTATGGTGACAAAGATTTTAGAATCGGCAGGTGAAGTAGGTATTTGAGAATCCATGTAGGCCATAGTATCTACAAATTTGCTAGTCAAATGAGGGACAGTTTGAAGGGCGTAACAGTCAAAGGTGGTCAAAAGTATGTCTACATGATGTTTATACTTTTGAAGTATCTCATTTCGACATTGGTATATACCATTGACTTGGTTTATGATCAATTTGGAATCACTAAAGATGTTGATTGATTTGACATCTAGGGCTTAGGCAGCTTGGAGACCTAATACGAGCGTTTCGTATTCAGAAATATTGTTTGTACATTCAAAATCAAGTTTGAATGCTAAAGGCATGTGTTCACCATCAAGAGGAATGAGGATAATACCAGCCCCACCTCTGTGCTGACACTTAGAACCATCAAAGAAGAGTGTCATTTGGTAAGCGGGTTCATCCAAGGAAAGGGTAGTAATGGACTCATCTAGAAATTCAAAATTAGAGTGTTGATCCCTGGAAATAGGTGCGTCAGCCAATTGGTCGGAAATGGCTTAGCCCTTGATGGAATTTTGATGAATTAATTTGAGGTCGATATCAGCTAAAATCATAAGCCAATGTGTGGCATGTTGATTTTGGTAAGGTTTAGCATACATGAAGTGTAAGTGGTCGGTGCCAGTCACGACATAGGTTTTGTGGCAACGAAAACTAAGGCTTAGAAATTTTTTTTGGGATGGGTGTATTGGGTTTCATAGTCTAAAAGAGTATGGATTATGTAATAAACTACCTACTCCCTATGTTGTTCATCATGATGAGTGAGCATGGCTCCCAAGGAATGATCGGTAGCTAATATGTATAGGTAGAAAGGTTGACCGTCTTTAGGTGGAATGA
This sequence comes from Taxus chinensis, assembly GCA_019776745.2. Taxonomy (NCBI): domain Eukaryota; kingdom Viridiplantae; phylum Streptophyta; class Pinopsida; order Cupressales; family Taxaceae; genus Taxus; species Taxus chinensis. The sequence goes on along the minus strand of CM034152.1, from coordinate 742,461,020 downwards.
GTATGGGTGGTTGGAGAAGGTATTGTTTTAAGGCCTCAAAATCTTTGTGGCAGTCATCATCCCATTTAAAGGAGACATCCTTCTTGAGCAGATGATGAAATGGTTGACACCGATCAGATAATTGTGAAATGAAACAGCAAATAGACCAAAACTTAATTTGCAGGCTACGGAGTTGTCTAAGGTTAGTGGGCAGAGGAATTTCCAGAATGGCTTTGACTTTAGAAGGTTCAACTTCTATACCACGTAAGGAAAAAATAAATTCTAGGAGATTTCTTGAGAGAACCGCGAAGACACAATTCTTTGGCTAAAGGTGAACGCAATATTTAATGAGGTGGTCAAAATTGGTTTTGAGGATGACAAGGTGCTCAGATGTATGTTGTCATGGAAGATGTAAGTCATAGCCCGTTGATTTGTGACACCAAAATTTTTAAGGCCCAAAGGCATGACTCAACAGTAGAAGGTCCCCCGAGGGGTGATGAATGAGGTCTTGTGTTGATCCTCTGGGGCAAGCAAAATTTGGTGTATCATCATTGAATGACGTTAATGGAAGGTGTATCATCATCGATCATTTTAGGGTACATGAAGGGAAGAGATGAAGGGGCCTCGCCCTCATGTTGATAAGTCAAAGGCCACAAGGAAATGGTGTTTATGAAAAAAAATTTAGGAGGGATAGATTCTGGATCCATCGACTCCATCAGCGAAGGTGGTGATGCAGGTGAAGCGAGTGTAGAAGGCAGAGAAGGGCTGACGTTCTCAATAGGTTTAATGCGGTCTTACTTAGTAGGTGGTTCAGGAAAGCCAATACCACTACGGTCATTATGTTTGTGGGTGGTACATGGGATAATAGTATGGTGGCCTTCTTTGTAAAATCTGAAACCAAAACCATTCCACGCACATTGGTGCAAGAAGGTGTGGACGAAATGATGATTGGTGAGGGACTGGAAGTCAGTGGAAAATGGGTGGGTTTGTGATGGTGGATCAGGTGTGTAAGTGGTAGTATCAAGTCCCCCATAGGTGAGATTGGTATGGAGATGCAGAGGACCATAAAGGAGGGATTATCTTATGCGGTGATCGTAGCAAGGGTGTTGGTGAAGGCTTTCATACTCTTGTGGAGTAAGGAATGTGTTAACACTATATAAGTGATATTCTCCCAGAGTGAGGCATTGAAAAATGCCTTCCAAGAGATCGGTGGTTGGTATGTGGGTAGCTGGAATAGATGATGTGTTGGAGGTTGAAGCGGAGATGGAGCTAATGGATTGGCAGGCTGATGGGTCAGCCATGGAGGTTATGGCAGTGGTAGGAATGGAGGAGGTATGTGCGGTTGGGGTAGAAACTATAATGGTAAGTTGAGGTGTAGGTGAAGCGGTAGTGGTCGAGGAGGTAGACACCTTAATGGGCATGAGCATGTCATTGGGTTGGTAGAGCATGTTACATGTTTTAAAAGGTGATGGATCAGCTAGGATAGTATAGGTGTGTCCTTCATGTTCAAACTTTACACAATGATGCAAAGTGGAAGGAACGCAACCCATGATACAAATACAAGGTTTGCTAAGCAACATGTTATATTGAAATTCCCCCTCCAAGACGTAGAATAGCTCTAGAATAGTGTGGGGGCCCACGTGAACATGGAGAATGACAGTGCCTAGTGTAGAGGTGATAGCGTCATTGAATGAACGCAACATGACACAATGTTTATGCATGCAATTGTCAAGTATGCGCATTTGAGTGAATGCATGGGATGAAATGATGTTAATGCTAGTGCCCCCATCAATCATTACACATTATACATGTATATCATCGATGTGGACAGAGATGAAGAGGGCTGGGTCTGGGTCATCTCTTTGGTGCGGTGTGATCTCTTCCTCTGAGAAGCTAAGGGAGGCTACTTGGTGAGTAAGGTGAGGTGCAGATAAAGGTGGAAATTTGGTGAGAGAGGCTACATGATGGGGTGTGATAATGGAGGCTATGGGTGTAGGGTCATTGGGTAAAACCTCAATATATTGAAGAACCTCCATGAGAGCTTAACGATGGGATTCTGAGGTTTGGATGAGGTCATAGAGGGACATTTTGAGGGGAGATTGGTGTAATTTTTTGAGCATGGTGCGATGTGTGACCCCATTAGAAATAGGGTATGTGGGTCCATGGATAGTAATCTTAGGTGTGGGTGCAGATGGTATGTTGGGTATAGGATTGGTTAGTGGGTCAGTTTCCTTTTCCTTACCTTTATCCTTCTAAGCATGGGTAGTAACGTGGATAATGTTGATCTAAGGGGAGTTGGAAAATAGAGAAGGTGTAGGGTGAGTGGTATAACGACATGACGGATAAAAACCTATCGGGGGAGAAAATCCTTATGAAGTGAGCTAGGTGCAACAACATTTAGGTAATGGTGTGGTAAGTTATATGATGTGAACTATGTTAATTTCGAATCTTGGGGATGGCTCTAAGAGATGTGGGGGTGGAGGTAATGGTTGTTGAGTAGGTAGTGAGGGAAGGACTATGGGAATGGGTGTCAGTGAAGTAGGGTCCTCATCGAGAAGGTCGTCATCATCAAAGTTGGATTCTAGAGGACACAACTAGATAAGGACGGTTTTCAAAGCCTTGCAGTCCTCCACATCATGCCCTAGCACACGATGGTAGGCACAAATTTTAGTGTCATCAAACCCTTTTGGCTTGGGTTTGAGGGGGTCATAAGTTATGAGTTGCGGTAATGTGATAACATAAGTCTCAAGGAGGTTGGTTAATATTTTTGCATAGGACCCCGCTAGTGGATCGCAATGGGAAGTGAAAGTGGGTTTGGGTGTAGGTGTGGCTGATTATTGAGGAATGGTCCTTACAGGAGGGGGAGTGGGTTGAGACATGGTTTTGGGTGTTGGTCATGTTTGTTTGGGTAGGGGTATGGTAGATGAACGAGGAGGAGGGTGTATGGTTGATTTGAATACCTTATTGGAGGGTAGCAAATTTTTGTTTTTGGGTTACACTTTCTTGGGTAAAGGTGATATGGGTGTATGAGATCTAGAGGGAAAAGCATATGGGGGAAGAGGGTGAGTTACCCATGGGGATAACGGACGTGTTGTGAAGGTAGATGATGCGGTTCGAGCAGGGGGTGTGAGAGATAGAGACTAAAGTGTAGTTGGTAATGAAGAAGTTATTGAGGGTATTGGATGTATGGGTGGTAAAGATGTTATAGGTGTAGGTGTAAGTCATGTCAGGTGCCTGGGTATGTTAGAGGTTTGTGAGGAAGGAGTGGGCTATTGTGTTTTTGGTTTACCAGCAGGTAGAAGTTTCTTAACCGTGTTAGGAGGTTGGGGTCCTAAGACGGATGGAAAGGGCGAAGGTGATGCATGTATGATTGGTGCAGCTGGGGTATGAGTTCTATGGGTTTGGTTATTCCTTTTGGGTGTCATAGTAGGTTTGGTGTTGACTTTGGAGGATGTGGCTAAATCTAGTTTGACAGGTGGATGAGTAAGGTTGGTGGTTGGGGTGACCCCTAAGGTAGTAATAGGTTTAGTCGAGGAAGATGCTATAGGTGTGGTCCTGGATTTAGATGTATGTTGGGTTATGGGTAAGGGAGTATGTTGAGAGGTGTGGAGGGTTATGGAAGAATTAGTGATAGAGGTGGTTGTGCTCAGTTCAAATGGATGGAATATTTTTAGGTAGATAGTGGAAGTATCAGCAAGCGACATCTACATTTGTGTTGAAATAGGAAGCAGAAGATGCCCCCACAATAAGTCTCTATCCACATAATCTAGGTGATTGGCCAAGTGTGAGAACGCCATGTCTGTAGGTAGTGTTGATGAGGACCTAATAGTAATTCCTATAAAATGTGTCTTAGAGATGGGGAATTTGCTAGCTGCGAATTTTGTGGGTGTAGATCAAGAATTTCCCCGCTTGTTACCCATCCAAGTTAATGCACCAAACTAAACACAAAAACCCTAAAAAACTCAAATAAATTCGATACCTGATTAATTGGACAAGATTTAAAGACGTAGATGGAGAGAAATCCTGATGGAATTAAGATGGACACCCACGAGCAATCCTGCGGAGTAGATCCAAGAAACCTGCGATGCAGGAATACTTGACAAAAAAAGATGACGTTAGAAGATATAAGGGTGAACTGCCCGGAGAGAGGGTATGGGAAGCAATTAGCTTCCTCGGTGGATGTCAGTTCACATTTTCAATTAAGAATAAAAGCACACATGATAAAATATTTGAGAAAGTGTTTAGATTTTCTGATTTTAACTTGCAGACAGAATGTAAAAACAACAGCAGAAACTAAAAGAAAGAAGGAAACTGTAAAAACAAAGATGAAATTGTGTCACCTATATTCTATACCTTTCTATAGAGTGGTCGATGTCGATAAGATAGTGATCGGCGTTGATGGTTTGGAATAGCACTGCTTTGGACAAATCAGCATCAATTGATATTGGGTCGTCGTCAACCAAGAAGAAATCACAAAAATCTTGACTGATGATTGATGATGATCAGATTGTGGAGACCCGCAAGAGCTACAGAGATGTGGACAGAGTTCAACCTTGGCTGGATAGAGAAATGGAGTCACTTAGAGGTTGAATAGCCTAAGCGATATCGATATTATGTGGGTAGAATAATGACACATCTCTCTGGGATTGATCTGGACAGAATTCTCTCTCTCTCAATTGATAATTTCAAGATTCACTCAAGTTTTTTCACTATTTCTCAAGTCTCTACCATCTAACCATAACTGAGTTCAGGTTGTGTATTTATAGTTGGCGCCGACCAAGGTAAAATTGGTGCCATTCCAAAAAATCAGTGTTGATCGAGGACCGGTCGACACCGATCAGGGAATAAACTCCCAAAGTGGCGAAAAGGGATGAGTTGTGAGGATAAGAATATTATTCCTCCAACTCAAATATGGGAAAAATCCCACTGTACGGTTCCAGGAGAGGAGAAATAGATGGGATGGATGGATAATATTGACATGGGAGGTTGGGAAGTGATATGGGGTGAATAAGTACTTGGAATAAATGTAAAATATAGAATTACAAGGTTAACGTTTAATTATCCATGGGTGAAATATAATGGGGTGGTGTAAACTTAGGATAGGCATATTAATTATATATTTAATTAATACCCTAAGAGAGAAGTAGTGATACAAAAGTGCACTGGGTTACCTGAGAATATAACAAGTAAGGAAACACAGTGCACATTAAATTGAGAAACCAATTTTAGGTGTCTACATCTTCCCCTTTTTGTTGAGTAACTTGCGATAAGCAATGCTACGAGACAAAAACAAGGAGTTGGAATAAAATGAAGAATATTGGCGATGTGCCCCCCCTTAAACTAGGGATGGGGTGGCGTAAAAAAGCCAACCAATCTCGAGTTTGAAAAAGGTAGATGAAAAATAATAGAAGAGAGGATGCACTAGCTAGATGTCTGGAGTAGATTTGATCATTGATGACACATGTAAAAAACAAAAAAAAGGAAGCGACCTAAGGAAATCACATTGGTAGGGCAGACTAGACGATCTTCGTATGAGACAACGTTAGTGGCTACAGACTGGTGAGTTAAAGGTGACTGCAAAATAGTAACAACTAAAGAGTCACACATTGGTAGGGACAACTAGAGAGCCTTCAAATGAGACGATGTTAGTGCCTACAGACCCGCTATATTTAGGTTGCAAAAAACATGAGTTACCCATGTACAGGGAGAAAACATGGAATGGGTGATAACACCAAATAGATGCACCTAAAGGTGAAAATAAGGTCATAACAACGATCAAATAAAAAATCCAAGCATCAACACTTAGACAAGAAGGATGAAGTGACGGCCTCGAGAGGAGAGCTACCATGGAAATCAAAACATGGCCACTACAGTGGACTTTGCAATAAAAATGCTGCTAGACTAGGTAGAACAAGTGTCCTAGGGGTGGCACATGTAAAAGATATAATGATGAGATGCCCCAAGTGGGGAACGACAAGAAAACCCATGCTACAAGTGACACATACGTGGGGCTATTAAGGTGACAAGGTATAAGTACCTGAAATAAAGACTCAATGACGGTGACAATGTGTTACAGGTGACACATGTGCAAGATGGGATAATTAGAAGAGAATGAAGCATGTCCTAGTGTGATGAGATGAGAAAAATAGTAAGATCTACCTGATCGGCCCCGATGGGAGCCAGTCGACATCGACTCATACCTAATCAATGTTGACACAAAGAATCGACACTAACCCAAATAATCAGCGTCGAACGCCCCAAAAACCTATAAATAAAGAAAAGGTGAACAATAACGATTCATTTCCATTGTGACGATTGATTTAGAAAAAGTCAAAAGTTGAATTTGAGCAACATGGAAGTTTTCGGGAGTGGTCAGAAGAGGAAGAGGATGTGGTCAAGGGTAAGTGGTCCTTCCTTAGCTTTGTACATTTTTGTAGTTTTGTAGTAGGAGGTAAGAGGGTGTTTTTGGCGCTCTACCTACTAGTCGGCGTCGATCAAAAAAAAATTGGCGCCGACTAGTAGACAATCACCGTCGACTGTAATGTGAATGGCACCAATGGAATAAGTCAACACCGATTGGAAAGATGAAACATTTAGAAGCTTTGAGAAAAATTTGGATGAAATTTTAATGATGTTGATCTTGATAAATATGAAGCTAATGATTATTTTTGATGTTGTGGATGTAGGCACGAAAGGTCCTACACATGCGGGATGATATTCCCGAGCTACTAGAGACTATACTACCAGATGTGACAAATGATGATTGGCGCCATCTAGGGGTTTTCTATTATTATCAATAGCTACCTCAAGACGTGGAGCTAATGTGAGTATTGATGCAGTGGTGGGATAGCCAGACATGCACTTTTTGGTTTCAGATGGGTGAGATGACTATCACCCATGAGGACATCTATAGGATCCTCAGGTTGTTGATCACAGGGGACCTGATAGAGATTACTCCACGGGAGCAGCAGAGGAGGGCCCTGGTATGGTTATATGGGGACAGGGCAGATGATTCAGAGATAGTGTCTGGGGCTGTGAGGATAGCCTCACAGTACCGACATGATGACCCAAGGAGAAGACTGATATTATTGATCCAGATGGCTATCTCATATTATGCACTACCAAATTTCGGAGGTGGACGGTTCCCACTACTCCTGCTTGACTATGTCTATGATATCCTGGACTTCATGTAGGTTTTTGCATTCACTGATGCACTTTTAGCATAAATATATCATGAGTTGTGGATGTATTCCACAGGCAAACGAATTGGGATTGACATCAGTTTTGTGTTCCATTGTTGGGCTTATGAGCATATATTAATGATTAGACCATCCGGACTTCCATGGATGCCAAGAGAAAAGGGAGCCCTTGATTATGGGTTTCAATGATGGCAGGAAGACATGGCCCCTAGAGATACAGGGAGATTGTCAGAGTGGTATTCCCAGAGATTCAGGACTCTGAAACCATCACAGGTTATATGGAGGCCATACAGGGTCTATCCTACATGGGCTGGATAGGATGCCCACTTAGTGGAGCTGAGACGCAGTAGAGTGGTCAAGGGTTGCAAGCCAGATATTTTAGAGTGGGTTCCATTTTTACGAGTGATGAGATAGTTTGGATTGATACAGATTATTCCAATTGTATATGTGCCATATATATGGGATAACAGGGAGACAAATCTATCAATACTGATCCTAGTGATCCACTTAGGGAGGCCCTTCCTCTCATAGATGATGATGATGATGCAGGAGTGGATGAGGGTTATGAGGCATGGTATCAGGAGGAGCTACCACGGCATCTCACAGCATCTACGGAGTCAGACGAGGAGGATACAGCGGCATATCTAGAGAGACTGTAGGGAGAGCATGCCACCTTGGTACAGACACACCAGACTGCTTTGGAGGAGATTAAGACTCTGAGGGAGGAGAGGGACACAGTGATATAGGAGAGAAACACCACTTGCTAAGAGTAGGATATAGCTATCTACTAGAGGGATCAATATCACAGACATAGAGAGGCCCTCAAGGTGAAATATGGTGATATAGGCACCACATCAGAGTCAGGGGCATAGGGTGTTGTAGCAGGAGGACCACCAGCAGCAGTGCCATTGAGAGCACTCGGCATGGTGAGTCTGAGTACCTATCAAGCTCTCCTTTTCAAGGTGAGATACTATGAGGATTACTTGACACAGCATGCCCCCGATGTGCTTCATTACAGAGTGAGGAGGAGGAAAACGACAACCACTTCCGGTGGTGCATCGGAGGGTACGGGCACCGGGGGAGACTAAGGAGGTCATAGGGTCATGACTGTGGGCACCTCTAGCACTGTAGGTGCTGGTCAGGAGAGAGAGACCATGCTCGAGGAAGGAGGAGGAGACAACGTGTTCCATTTATATGATTTTACTATATAGAGATGTGATTTGTAGAGATATACTAATGTAGCCTCGATTTGAAGGCATTTTTGATACAATGTATATGGCTTGATTTGAAGCCACTTATATATATATATGCATCTTTTGTGTTATGTGATTGAACTCATGTTTTAATTTTGATAGATTAAGATAGATAGATGTGATTTTATTTTTATTTGTCATGGATGAATAATTGATCAAATTAACATGTTAAGACGTTAATTCAACTAAATGATATGGATAGATGGATCCACATAATATGTGTTGCTTTGATGATTTTTAGATGAAGTAGATAAGATGAGCATAGATAGATGATAGATTTTATTGATTAAATTAACATGTTAAATGCCAATTTAACTAGATAAATAACAAATGAACATGGGTAATGTCCATTTGATTTGATGAAAAGAAAGTGATGTAATGATCTTATCCCTTAGAAATAAAAATCACTACACCTAGATAGGAAAAAGAATAATAAGTTAGTCCCCTAACCAACCATAAATAGAGACCTTGATGGTAAGTCGAAAGACGATGCACACAAGGCCATAGACACAGATAAAATAAATCGGATACTAGTTAGTCGCAAACCAAATCTAGGAGGTAGATAAGGATGAGAGATAGGTATACATCTCATCAGAACACATGAAGGTTTAAATACGTTCTCATATGGGGAAAAAAGGGTCTCCATATGATCGAAAAGGTCTCACATCACAGCTTCATGATTTTTCTTTTGATAGAAAAGCAAACTAATCAATACGAGTAGTTTGCTAAATATGGAAAGACTGATCAATACGAGAAGTCTTTTAGAGATGCTAACAAGTGAAAAAATTGGCCAAGAGAGGAAGTTTGTTACTGCAAAGGCTCAAAATTCCATAAAATAAATAGTTGTCCTTCAAGGGAGTGCTCTGTATTTTGAATTTGATGGTAGCCATCCTTCAAGGAATGGTCTACGTTTTTTATTTATTTTGATAAGGCATGGATAGTTGTCCTTCGAGGGATCAATATATCTTTTGGGACTAGGATAACATCTTATTTTTTAGCTTTAAAAGAAGCTGAGTTTAGACTAGATAGATCAAATAGAGGGAAAGAAAATGTATACAAGCACATACTCATGCCCCAAGTGGATTTGACCAAGATGAACATCTAGGGCAGATGAAGTAGTGATTAAGGTACTCCTACCATGAGGAGGAACAAATCCGTAAAGAAAATTCCATGAGTAGAGCCATGGTACTAGTATTTAAGGTAAAAAAGAAATAACACAGAGAACTAAATAGTTCTGAATCACTACGAAATGCATGACTGGTTGCAGATGGATGAAAGACCTGTTTTGTGACTAGGATCATGTAAGATAGATTTTAACAGTAGAAGGGCCTTAGATGCAAAGCATTAAGAGGTTCCATTTTAGGTATACCATCCATGGAAGACAAATGATAAGCCCCGGACCCATACTTATGAGTGACAATGTATGGTCCCATCCAGTTAGGAGAAAACTTACCACGTTGACTCTATTCCAGAGTAGTGACATTTTGGTTTTCTTTAAGGACAAGATCCCCAACTTAGAAGTCACGCTGCTGAAAATTCTTGTTATAAGCACACTTGACACACTCAAGATAGACTTGATGATGTTCAAGAGCATTGAGATGACGTTCATCTAACAACTCAAGTTGTGCTAGATAGTTTTGATGATAGTCTTCATCAGAGACAAACTCTCTAAGAGAGACGCAAAGAGAGGGAATCTAGACTTCCAAAGGAAGGACAGCCTTAGACCCATAGATGAGAGAGAAGGGAGTAGCACCGGTAGGGGTATGAATGCTAGTCCAATAAGCCCAAAGAACAAAAGGGATGTGTAAGTACCAATCCCTACCAGCTCAACTAGTTACCTTTGCGAGGATATTACGTAAAGTTTTATTAGAAGCCTCAGCTTGGCCATTAGCTTGTGGATAGTATGGAGAAGAAAAGCTAAGTTTAATATTGAACGTGTCACAAAGCTTCTACAAATATTTTTTTTTGAAAGACTTGTCATTATCTGTAACGAGTTTGTGAGGAACATCAAAGCAACAAATGATGTGTTGATAGACAAAATCAACAATATGTTTAGCTTTGGTTGATGAAAGAGGAATAGCCTTCATCCATTTAGTGAATTATTCTGTGGTAGTAATGATAGAGTGATGGCGCTGTGAAGAGTGTGGACTGATGAGACCAACGAGATCAAGACCCCATTGTGAAAAAGACCACAAATGCACTGCAGGTTGCAAAGCCTGACTAGGGATATGTGTAAGATTAGTGTGTTGTTGACACTCGACACATTTCTTGACATTTTCATAGTAGTCTTGATTAAGAGAAGGCCAATAGTAACCTAAACGTAGGATGTGCTTAGCCATGGCCAAACCACCAAAGTGTCCACCACAGATACCGTCGTGGACCTCCTGAATGGACTTAGATGATTTAGGGGTTTTGAGGCACCGATGAAAAATACCCTCAGAACCACATTTGTAAAGGATTTTTCCCAAAATAACATAGTGGTTTGCGCATTGGATAAAAGATCTTCTGCCATTGGAAGTCAAATATGGAGGAAGCACTGAGTAGGATAAGTAATCGAAAATGTGCCGATACCACTCATCTTGAGTGTCAGTCATGATGACGTTGATTGAAGTCAACTGTCTAAGATGAGATGGTTGGTCTAGATGCTTAACAACCACATAAATTCGCGAGTCCTGATTAATTGGACAAGATTCAAAGACGTGGATGGAGAGAAATTTTGATGGAATTAATACAGGCACACACGATCAATCCTGCGGAGTAGATCCAAGAAACCTGCGATGCACAAATACTTGACAAAAAAAGATGACGTTAGAAGATATAAGGGTGAACTGCCTGGAGAGCGGGTCTATGGAGCGATTAGCTTCCTTGGTGGATGTCAATTCACGTTTTCAATTAAGAATAAAAGTGTACATGATAAAATATGTGAACAAATGTTTAGATTTTCTAATTTTAAGTTGCAAACAGAATGTAAAAACAACAACAAATATTGAAAGAAAGTAGGAAACTGTAAAAACAAAGATGAAATTATGTCACCTAGATTTTGTACCTTTCTGCAGACTGGTAGGCATCGATCAGATAGTGATCGACATCGATTGATGTTGGGTCATCGTCGACTGAGAAGAAATCACACAAATCTTGACTGATGATTGATGATGATCTGATTGTGGAGACCGGAAGGAGCTGCAGAGATGTGGACAGAGTCCCACCTTGGCTGCATGGAGAAATGGAGTCACCCATAGGTTGAAGAACCTAAGAGATATTGATATTATGAGGGAAGAATAACCATGCACCTCTCTGGGGTTGATCTGGATAGAATTCTCTCTCTCAATTGATAATTTCAAGATTTGCTCAAGATGTTTCACTATTTCTCAAGTCTCTACCATCTAATCAGAACTGAGTTCAGGTCATGTATTTATAGTCGGTGCCGACCAAGGTAAAATCGATGTTGATCGAGGACCGGTCAGCGCTGATCAGGGAATAGACTCCCAAAGTGGCAAAAAGGGATGAGTTGTGAGGATAAAAATATTATCCCTCCAACTCAAATACGGGAAAAATCCCACTACATTGTTCTAAGAGAGGAGAAATAGGTGGGATGGATGGATAATAATGGCATGGGAGGTTGGGAAGTGATATGGGGTGAATAAGTAGTTGGAATAAATGTAAGAGATAGAATTATAGGGTTAATGTTTAATTATCCATGGGTGAAATATAATGGGGTGGTGCAAACTTAGGATAGGCATATTAATTAGATATTTAATTAATACCCTAAGAGAGAAGTAGTGATACAAAAGTGCATTGGGTTACCTAAGAATAGAATAGGTAAGCAAACACAGGGCACATTAAATTGAGTAACCAATTTTAGGTGTCTACAGTGGGCAAGAGAGCTGAAAGTAGGTCTGCAGGATCTTGGGTAGCTAATGGAGAATGCTCGCCTAAAGGCAAAGGAATCTCTACTCGATCTTTGATAGGTGGAGGAGAAAATGGGATCTCCTCCCCTCTATGGGTGGAGGAGATGATGGGTGCTCCTCTGTGTGTGGAGGAGATAAACAAATATCTTCCATGGACTGAAGAAGTACTGTGGGTGACGGTTCCCTAGGTGGAGAAGCCAAAGGTGAAATGGTCTCGATATTAGTGAATGGCTCCTCCATGGGTGAGGAAGGAGGTGAAAGGTGTCCCTCTATGGGTGGAGGAATAGGTGAGGTAGGTTCCAATGTAGAAAGAGGATTTTGAGCTATAATTTCCTCTATTGAAGGAATATGGGGTAATTGGGAAGCAACAGGTGCATCACTAAAAATAGCATGGACCTCACGGGTATGGCTATCATGAGTTGAGGTCTCACCGATTTGATCAGACAAAGTGGCATGATTGGGAAAGGGTTTCTTGAAGATATGTAGGTTTTGATTGGCATGTGTGTTAGGATTATCCATGGTTAACTCACCTTTCTTGAGCATTTCTTGGACAATGTTTTTGAAAGTGATTCAATTTCCATCACTATGACCCTTTACTCGATGATAGTTATAGAAGTCATGTTCTTTATACCATGCAGGCATGGGGCGAGCAGGGTCAAAACTAGTGTGTGGTTTTATAGGTGGAAGGGTGATGGCCCCAACTTTGATGATATTTTCTAAGACAGAAGAGTAAGGCTCCCTAATTAGGGTGTATTTTTGTTGTTCTCATCTGAATTGAAAATTCTAGATGGGTGAGAGATTAGATGAGGGGGTAGCCTAATTTGACAGATGAGGTGGACCAGATTTGAGTACCACTACATTAGCGGTGCCCTTAGCTTTTGAATAATTTCTCTGTGGTTTGGAAGAAGAAGAGGTATCATTCAACTTGAATGCCAAATTATTATTGCGTAATTGGATTTTCTTCTCTTCAATGGCCTGAATCTCTTACTTTCGCGCCATAGTGAATGCTTCATCAAATGTTCGGAAAGTCTAAACCTATAGGGTTAGTGAGATATGTCTAGCACAAGCCCATGTGAAGAGCTCGATGAGTTCAGTTTGCGGTAGTTAGAAGGTGAGTTGATTGATCAAGCTATGCTAGTGAGCGAGAAAATCTATGATAGATTCGTCATCATATTGACTCATGGAGTATAGGTAAGTCATGGTAACCTTCTTGATGATATTGATGGAGAAGTGATCTAAGAAGGCTTGGGCTACCTAATTAAATGAAAATATAGAGTGTCTAGGTAACCCACTATACCAATCTAACACAGGTCTAGTCAGAGACATGGGAAAGGTCCTCGAGAGCAAAGCATCATCGTGGGTGATTAGGTAACACCCATGTTTGAATGACCGCAAATGTTGTTGCAGGTCTTCCTTGCTATTTAAATGGTTGAATCTATGCATTTTCCAATGCATGGGGTATGGATGAATAGGAATGGATGGGTGGATAGGCTCGTTACAAATTTCATTGTAGGTGAGGGTGTTGCGGGAGCCATAAACCAATGCCTCTAATGTTTGCATCTTGTCCATCATTAATTTGATTAGGTCATTGGTGGGTTGTGATGGTTGGGTGCCTCCTGTAGTGTAAGAGGGTTGGTTTTGGGCATGTAACAAGGGTGGTATTCTAGTATATGGTGCTTCTGTGTAGGTAGATTGAGAAGGAGGCAGTGAAATAGGGGGTATATACCTAGAATGAATAACAAATGAAACAAGAGGTTGTTGATAGTATGTATATGGATGTGGAAAGGTCATGGTGACCCTGGTGGCAATGGGGGATAATGATTGGGAATAGAAAGGACCACATTTTGAAAGGGGGTGGGGGTCACCAACACTAGAGGTGGTTGTGTAGCCATGGTTATATGCAAGACAATAGGGGCAGATGAGGTTGTGTTTTGAGTGGTTATCAATTGTATGGTGGATGTGGCAGGTGCAACGGATGTAGCAGACACTGTAGACATAGTGGGTATAGGACCTAGATGTGAAACGACTGGGGGTAAAGTAGATGAGGGAAAAATGGATCCAGATGGGGCTGACGTAGGAGTGGGAGTGAGGGTCATAGGGATAGATATGGGCATGCCATATATCAACTGACCCGAGGCATCTTGAGTGGACGAGTGAGAAAGATAAAACTACAAGTTGACAGGGTTTTGAACAAGGAGTCGTGTGAACTCCTCATCTCTAGTAGTGATAGTGATAGGTTGGATAAGATCCATGGCAGTTGATAAAATGGAAGACGGTGAAGGGCTAGGTGGGAGCAGTTGACAACTAGTGTGGAATATGAGGGTGCTAGCTTGTCGACATGTCAGTAACATGTGAATAGGTACTGATTAGGTTGGGCTGCTTTTCTGTAAATGACACAAAAATATAGCAAGAATAGGAAGAACAAGTGGTAATAAATGGATTAGGTACCAAATGTTAGCTGGAAAGTGGCACAGGATAACCAATGCCAGTCAAGGAAGACCGACACCGGTTACAGGTAACTGTTGTCGGTCACTATGGGAAATGGACAGTTTGTCAAAAATAAGGTATAAGGCCAAATTTGACAAGTATGCCGAATACTGACAAGATTTACAAGGTCAATGGGAATGATAGTAGTGATAGGGACTCTAAATAGTTGAAGGAGGTGAATAAATGTCCTTTTGGGTAGGTTAACCAAAAGAACTTGGAGCTGACACCGGTTGGGTATAACTGATGATGGTCAGAGGGTAACCGATACCGGTCACTATGAAATTTAAACAGTGATGAAAGAAAAGTGGGTTTGAATTAAACTTTGATGTGGAATCAAACCCAAAATTTTGAGAATGATGAGAATATGGTTCAGGCACACTTAGAAGAAGCTGAAATACACAAACTATGATGAGGAGCATGCAAGGAGAAACAAGAAGAATGAAGAACGTGACCTCTCACCTCAAAATGCAAGCCAAGCAGAAACACTAAAAAATGTGATCATAAGAGTGCCTTTTCAATTATGTTTGTTTAGCTTATATTATTTAAGGACTGACTCATGAACTGTAGAATAGAATTTTTTGGTGAGGATGGCTTCCTACAAAGAAGGAGATCTAAAAGGTGAGGTTTCAGGTATGTTATGGCGGGGGTGAGCTTCGATCTGAAGTATGACTTGATAGAGCAGCGAGCTGGGGAGTACCTGCCAATCCTCAGATCAGTGCGATCATTAACAAGCATTTCTAGGAAATATGTTGTTTGATAATATGTATTTGTTTTGAATTTGTGTAATTTGGCAAGACTCAGAGAGAGAGAGAGATGTTCTTTCTATGATTTGTTTTTCAACCATCAGCTGCGAATGACTTCTAGCGTATAGGTTGCCCTCAATTAATGTGAGCTAATGTGATAAATCAGAATGAAATGCAATGATTTTTAAGCCCAAATCGTAATATGAAGTTTGATGACATAAATAGATGAAGAGGAAGAAGGATGCTCTTTCACTAAAATTTAGAAAACAAGAAGAAATGATTCTTTTTAAGTACACCAAAAGAAAGGTTTCTTTTAGAGCAAATAGAAAGAAAAAGAGAGTTACCAAGGAAGAAAATTAATGTGTATGCTTTTCAGAAAGGAAACAAACACACAAATTTTCCTAGGAATGAATAAAATGCAAGGAACCCTAAATGGGTCCCACCAGGCGTCCCAAAATGTTTCACCTGATTCTTAGACGTTTCTTTGAAAATGAAAAAATAGATAGGGTAACAGGCGTAGGAGGAATACCTGTTGAAATGATGGTTGATAGATTGTTGTGTGCATGTTGAATCCTTGATCCAAAGCTTATCGTGAGAGCTTCCTTTTAGATGGGAGGAACTACCCAAAATGGAACACAAGACCACCAAATAAAAGTTAAACAATATGTGCAGTGAATTGCCTAGCATGTGCTAGATCTAGGAAGTGTGATACTTCCTAGATGGCTATCAGTCCACTGTTTAAAACAATTTAATGTTGGTAATGAAGTAAATCCTATTATAATTAAAATGATTTAGGTATCTCATTTTAAACGCAGTAAAAAAGATCTAATCTAATAGGATAGGTTAAAAATAAGATCCAAAGGTCAAGTAACTAGTTTTGGGTCTCTGCAAGTCTGACAGAGGTCTTAGGTAGGTCACATGTGATTAAGGGTGATGTAAGAATAGATGGGGCAGGTTACTGTTCTGGGATATATTGGTAAATATAGAGACTGAATCTGATTAAGGGTGACCGATGCCGGTTGGGGAGAATTGGTGCCAGTTACTATGAAAAACTAGGAATGCCACAAAATGCTTTGGATCTCCCTTATGATTACACAAAGGACTGTGCTGATCGAAATGAGGTATTAAGTTATTTGGATGGGGTTTGGCGAGGGTTTAATGGGGATATGGAGGGGTGAGTATTAAATGGGTTCAATGGGTGTCTAGGAGAACAAAGGATGAGTGTACAATGATTAAATGAATGAACCTAAGGAGTAAACTATTCTACTTACTTGAAATCTGGTCCTGGGCACCTATGAGTGATGAATGAAGGTGCTAGAAAGAGGTTGAATGATGTTGAGGATCACCAAATGTTAGAAAGCTCCTGCATGGGCTGCATGTGCATTCCTTTTTTCCTAGGTGGATCAAATTTGTGCTGGGTGGCTGTTGGATAAATGTTGGATGTATATGCAAGAAAAAATACTTGATCTCCTTCCTTGCATGTGTGTTCTCCTAGAAAATTGTTCTCAAAAGATGTGTTATCTCTCAGGAATCCGCCAACCTTTTTCCAACCTCGAAAATAAGGTTGTTTTGGGGATTAAAAGGTGAATGACTGTGGTTTTGGCTTAATCGGTGATGGTTAAGGGTAATTGGCATTGGTTAGGGTGGGATTTCCTAGGTTTACTAAACTAGGTAGATCCCCTTGATTTTCTGGGATCTCATGTCATTCACCCGTGGATTAGAATGAAATCTTCTTGTAAGTATGTGGGAATGTGATTAGAGGGAATGTAGGCATTGCTTTTTAGGGTTTGGGTAAGACTTATTTAGTTATGACAACTTACTAAGAATAGGTCTTAGGATGAGGTGGCTTGATGAGGTGTCTAGGTGAGGTGTATGTGTGGGCATTATCAAAATTAAGATATTTAAATAATAAATATGGTGAGGATAATGAATTAATTCAATTAAATTAATATTAGTGGGGTGAAGGGGGGCATGGCTAGGTGGATGTGTTCAAGGTGTTTATTTGTCAAGGGACCAAATGGGAGTGTGACCTAATTTTAGTGTCTACACCCTCATGGGGAAGAAAAACCACTGAAACACAATATTTATATTGATATGTTTAAAATTTAGTGAGGCACCAACCCCTAGTTTAGTAGAGTTTAAACCCTATAAGGAGCACCAACCCCTAGTTTTGTGAAGCAAAAACTCCAAAAGAATGATACAAATAAATAAGATGATCGAGAACCAACTCAACCACCTTATGATGAATATATTTGATGCATGTTTCTACCACAACTGATTAGAGATCAAAAATTTAACTCACACTTCTTCAAACCCTAGGTCTTTAAACTTATACGCTTCTTCACTTCCTTCACTTATCAAAGCTTAAAACCCCTTCACACACACTTGATTTCATTCTTTAACATGTCTCACACTTGATCAGATGTCAAATACTGCCTTTCAACCTAAAAAAATCTCACACCTAGGTCACAATTTTTTTACACACTCAACTAGTTCAACTTTACACCCAAAACATCACTTTTATAGGCTCTTCTTGATTAAAATTAAAATGAAGTATGTTTCTCTCATTTATATCTACGATACCAATTTAAAATCAAAATAAAATCATCAAAAAAGTCATATATGACCCATATAGGTTTTCTATGCCTAGAACCATCCATCATGAACCAAAATCCTCAAAACCCCATCACTAGAATGGCAAAAATCCTCTAACACTATAACTATTTTTAGTAAATCTCTAAAAATCACCAATTATGTGTAATATGTAATTTAGAGATTTACTAAAAATCACAAACTGGCCTGGAAGAAAAATCATTATGAGACAAAAATTATACCATTGGAAATATCTATAAATTAAATTTCTATAACATATTGGACTACTTAAAACTCTAAGTGGAAGGCCTTCAACCAAGGTCATCTCTATTGCCAAAAACTACCCCAAAACAACCCTTTGATCAGTCAACATAAATGAAGCATACTTGACCATTTAAATGCATCACCATGACCTATAACCATAATTGGAATCGGGAAAAAATATCCAAAAGGCCTGAACATACCTTAGAGCATCATTAATGAATTTCCTACATGCATCCATGAGATCTCATGGCTCCACATCTCATCCTCGTGCCTTATAACCATCATATCTAGACCAAATGAGCACTTGAAACTTGGTCATCCACCTATATCTACACCTTGAAACTCATGTGAGTGCTTAATAACTCCATAAAAATACTCTCCATCAAGCCAACATTCTTCTCAAGTCACTAAGAATCTCTAACCTTCATGCAACATCACCTAGGCTAGCTAGGTCACCTTAATAGGCTTGCTAGAACAAGTAATTCTCACTAAATCATCATATGAAACCAAGAACATACCTGAATCTCCATGAAATCATGAATATTATCATCATATAACTCCACTCCATCATCCAATTTGTCATTAATGAGGTTTTTCATCAATTAAAAAACCTGAACCATAACATGCGAACAATCTCTCCCTTTATAATTGATGGAAAACCACCTAACTTCTCCTCGTTTTTACATTAATGACAAAGGAATACCTGAACCTACATATTATTTAACTTACTTAGCAACATAGGATCATGAATTGGTTGGAAACATGTACCAAAGGTCTCATTATATCTCATACACATGAGATTCTCCACAAAACATGATTTTTAGCCATTTTCAACCATACAAGAACTAAAATACCCCTAGGACAAACATATACACCTCCAATAATTATGAAGAGTGCAAAACTTTACATTTTCTTTGAGCTATAAAACCACCATCCATATTTCAAGTATGAAAAACTTGACATTTGACACCAAAACTCTATTTTTTCCTTCAAAAGACCATTGTATTAGTCCTATACCCGAAGTGCACACCTTGAGTAACATGCCAAAAATGATTTACATGAGCTAAAAATCCTCCTTACCTTCATTCTTGAGCTTACCCATCTTGATAATACATAAATTATTCCTAGTCACATAATTCTTGTCAACATCTCACCTTGATAATAGAGATCTCTGAACAAACTTTTTTAGTGCCAATTAGTAAATCTTTGACAAGCATAAGAAGAATTCATATCTCATGGAGAATCCTCTCACTACTCCCCCTGGACTCATATCATCCATCTCTCTAGGTGAACAAAAACATTTTCATATACACCTTGCTTGCATGCCTTGAGAGAAAGACAAACACTTAGGCACTTCCCTAAAGCACATTCTCAGTCCTTCTAGCCATATTTTGATGTGACATTGCAAGTTTAGACCTAACAAGCTTTATTTTTGAAGGAAAAAATCAAAACATATCTTGCATATCCTAAAAACCTCTAGAGCACCTTCTAGAAGTAAATACACATGTTCCCCCTATCATATAAACATCCTTTAACACAATTTTCATTTATAGCCACCTCTATTCACCTTCTTAGCATATTGTATGCCAAATTTACTTCTTGAATTTGTACAATTCACTGCCACAATTTCTTCCACCTAATGAACATATTGAAATTAATTCAAGAAGTAAGACACATGATTCCCTTATCATAATCACAAAATATGTACTAGAGCACCAAAATTTTCATCACACAATATTGATCATCACCTATAATCCTATAGGAAGCAAATTTGAAGAAGATGACCAAATTTGGTCATGACATAGACAACTAGTCACACTATTTACACTTTCTTAAATGATGCACAATATAAATAACACATGCTTTTCCTCTTGTATACACCTTACATCTGTAGCTTGACATTTTGGCTCAAGACATAAATGAGGACAACATAAAATATTTTTCACACTTGAGATGAACTTGTACACATCTTGAAAGATCATAAACTCCTCCATATATCCATAACCATGTTATTTAAGACTACAATATCATTTAGAATGAAGTAACCCTATCAAAAAACTTGTAGCATTCATCTTTTCACCATCTTAGTCATGATAAACATCAAACAGTCTTCACAGTGATTACCAATTTTGTATGAAATGGATCACGTGGACCAATATTATCTAACTTAGAAAAACATCTTCAAGCCCATAATACTAATGCACAACCATTGAGAAGACACAAGCACACAAAAAGTTACCTACAAGCCTACGACAGATCATATATACACCAACATATTATTAAAGCACCAAAAGTACATAAAATCAAACCATCAAACATTTTAACCTTATATCATCATCTTATACTCATTCATAGGTTTTACATTCTTATACATGTCTTATAATCCTGAGAAACAACAAAAAAACACTATACCTTCTTCACATCACCAAAATACACACTCATAGCCAACTAGACCTTATAAGTTAAAATATCACTTCTATCTTTTTGTCTATACACTTTCACAGGGAAACCACACCTGATTTGGACACCCATTTGGCCATATTGTTTACTACATAAGCCTTGAGTCAAGTTCTTGAAGAACACATACTCAGTTTAAACACCATTCATCGCCAATTAGGTCTCTTTGCACACTCACTGTCAAGTCTTATAACTGTCAAAGATTTCAAGGAATTTGAACAATACCAAGGTCTAAACCCTTCTAAATATCAAATTAAATTCTATCAAGAAGTTTTTTTCTAAAATTTGGCTTTGGAAACCATCATTTTCCCCTTCAAACTCAACTTCTTCATTATACTACTTGAAATGCACAATTAAAACCCACTTTTAAGAAAAAAAACATCTCAAATTGTTCAAACTTTGAATTCATGCACTCAAGATTTGTAATCATCACTATAACATCATCTTCTACTAGCATGACAACACATACCATGATGAAGAAACATGACTATCAAATTCACACCTTAAACCATGTTAGTTTGCACTCATCAACCTCCAAAACAATGCCACAGTCCATCTTGAAATGACGACCTGATCAATTTGATCACACATACCAACTTCAATCCTCCATTATAGAGAAATAAAATTTCTGACAACATGATGAATACATTATAATAACAAGAACCCAAGTACATTTAGACTTAATACACCTAAAATTAATGTAACAAACCAAAGAATGATCTTGAATGATCAAAGAGACTACTCACATAAAGACATACCTTTTGAGACCTCTACATGGATTCACACACAACATAGATACTTCAACATACTTGATTTAAAAATTTGAAGCTTATGATGAACTCATGATACACATTTTGACTTAGAATTGACACCATGAGATACCACAATCCTCTATACAATACAACATTACTAGTTCAGAGACTCAGACTACAAGAAAACACTTCATATGTTTTTTTATGACAAAATAGACATCTTATAAGACACAACACTGAATCTCACACTCATTGGGTCATCTCAGATAGACAATACACCATGACAATGCAAACACAAACTTGTGAACACAATTATACTTCAACTGAGACACAATTATTATAACCTAATCTACTACAACATGATCAACCCTATAAGAACACAAGAGCATGATTAAGAGTTTGACACAACATACCTTAATGCCATTAAGGAAAAACACATTGAACTAGATAGATCCCCCTCACTCAAATGCTTCATTTGAACCAATACACCTTTAAGAAGCTTAGTAGAGGCATATGAATACCATGAAGACCTAAAATAAGGTCTTTAAGAGGCCCCCCGCCCTCTTTGACACCTGAAGAAATCTTTCTTGCTTCTTATCATAACTCTAAGTCATACCTTGCCTTGTTCCAACACTTTCATTTGATGAGACATCATGATATCTTCTAGGCTCCCAAGTTCTTCTTAGACTGTCATCATGCATTCTTGGCCCCTGAAAGCTAGTTCCTTACACTCTAAGATCTTGAAATTTCTAATTTTTCCTTCGAGGAAACATACTTACATTCCCTTGCTACATGGCCAATCTCATTGCAGTTGAAACAAACCATTGCATTCTTTCTTTTGTAACCATCCAAATTACTAGATGAATCATACGAACATAAATGATCAATATGACCTACCTCATCACACTTATAACATACAAAATTCTTACCTTTCTTACTCCTACTTTCTCACAATGGATGAGTATCTCTATAAGACCTCTTACAATCTTTTCCCCTATGAAAAAATTGAGTACTTGTATAACACTAACCATTGAAATATATTTCATACCTTAAGGCATTAGGTTGCCTAATTGGCCTTGACTTCACATTTTATTTGATGAGTGTCACTGTATGGATGAAAATTGACATGCAACCTTCAACCACACTTAACCCTCCGAGGTCATGTCGGAGTAGGTGATGTGGAAATATGTGTGGCTAACTATAGAAGGATCAATGACTAAGATCTGGTAGTGTGATCTCCCAGTAGCTGAGTTAACAAAGAGGATATTTAGAGGCTATGAACGGGTAGTGTGAATTCCCTGTGGTTTGTTTACCTAACTTGGATATAACCGCTAAACTAGTTTGAAGTGTCCATGTAAACTGGATGAAATTAACAATCTATGCTACTGCTAAAAGGAAACTAATCTAAGCAAATCACAAAACTGAAATATTACAATCACAAACAACAATTTTCTTCTATTCTAAATAATTACAATATTTCTACACTAAAACTAAACAAGCGAGATAACCCGGTGTGGTTATTCACTTGTGTTGAGTGTATTGAAACTAAACTACCTTAAAATGAGAACTTTTCCAAATGATCTATGATGTGTAGACAACCTCCTACATATATTCTATCCTTCATATCCACAAGGATGGGAAGAAGAGGATCTGTCACTAGGGGTTGCTATGAAAGATTCAAACTCTCTTGGAAATTAACTAATTACTTGCAAATGAAAGGAAATTGATTTCTACTCTATTTGATATGATGTAATAGTGATAAATTGTAAGAATGAAAGAAATCAAACAAATAATCCAACCTAGAATTCACAGAATAGAGGTATATCCAGCTATGTAGTAATTCATCCCCTCCGTTTGTCCTTTCTTTCTCTGAGTGTTCATATGAGTCCAAGGGATTAGGAATGTAAGAACAGCGGCAGGAGGATGGTGCTTGAGCAATGGCAGCTCGAAGGTAGTTTGGATGAAATGTAAGTAGAAGAGAGATAGCACAAGAGATCTGAGCTTGGCTATGTAATTCCTAGTAAGATTGTGGTAGCAATACAATGCAAGATACACAAAATTCTCAGGCCTTTTGCTTGAATACAAGCATGGAATATATAGGAATGCAAGATGGGAGGTACCTTCATGCACAAGGCAAGAAGGAGCAGTTCCAACCAATTAAATCTATTTAAAAATAGAATGACGAAGGAGAACCAAGCAAACAAAGTTAATTTTAGACAATTCGGCTCACAGATGCATGCAAAAAGAAAATTTGAATGAACTGTCGCATGTTAAAACAAGCGTGAAGAATCTGGAAAAATCAGGCAGGACCACCGCCTAGGCAAGGTGGCGGCCCTGGCACTGAAGGCCAAAATATGTGCAGAAAGAGGCAGGAAGCTAGAAAAAGTGCGGGAAGGCTAAATAAAGACATCTAGGTGACAAATATATATTGTGAAAGGAAATTGGAGCTCGAACACCTTCTTGAAAGGACCTGAATCATCATTGGGGACTTTTGTAACTATTTTATGACAATGTAGCACATGTAATTTTGGGTACATACAGTGCTCACCTGTAATACCACCATGGGCCTCTTCCATGATATATGTGTGCTCATGTTCTAGTATGCATCGGCATAATAATTCTTCTTGACCTAAATTGTACAGGTCACCGCTAATCAACATAAATTGTGTCACATGAATGGCAAGTTGTTTCTTCTTTAAGGATTTCATTCCTTCTGGTGCCATACCTATACATAGAAAGACATCAATTTCCTCTAATTATGATGGTACGCATTGTAACCAATATAATTGTGCATCAGGCATGGTATCTTCAATTGCCTACGTGTCTTCTCCCGACTATATTCTGGATAGATGGTCCAGTCTAGAATTACTTTTCCCTGGTTTTACCACAACTGTAAAATCAAATTATTGGAATAAGAGTACCCATCAACATATGTGTCCCTGTAAAACGGGCTTATTTATCAAATACTTCAATGCCATGTGATCGGTATAGAATATTAATGGTATTGTTAGCAGGTACTATCTGATCTTATATAGCACATAGATCATGGACAAAGCTCAGTGCTCTATAGTTGTATAATTCTACTCTGAATGAGTCAACTTTCTACTAGAAAAATAGATAAGATGATAAATAATACCTTCTCCAAGATGATCCAACACTGCATCAATGGTCATGTTAGAAGCGTCCACATGTACATGAAACGGTTGGTCCCACGAGGGAAAGTGTAGAATAGGTGATTTAGTAAGTTTCTCCTTCAATGTCTTGAATGTGAATTTCTGCGGTTCCCCCCATTATAATGTCCATTTTCTTTTTAGTAACTCCTCTAAGGTTACGGCAACCTTAGCATACCCTTTAATAAATTTTCTATAATACCTAGTGTGACCTAAGAATCCAAACATCTCACTTTGACTGGTAGGCTCTTCCAGGCCGATAATGACTGCAACCTTAGCTGGATCAACCAACAAACCTTCCTTGCAAATGATGGTCCCTAACAATGTGCCAAATGGTGTAGAAAATACACATTTCTTGATGTTCAACAAGATGCTTAACTGTCGACATCTTTCAAACATTAAGCTTAAATTGTCACAATGATCCTTAACAAGTCCATACACCATCCAGTCATCTAAATAAACCTGTAAGAAGTTATGAATGAAATTCTTGAATGCTTGGACAACTATGCATGAGAATACAGGAGGTACATTTTTCAAACCAAAAGGCATCACAATATAGGAACAACTTCCCCATTCAGTGGTAAAAGTAGTCTTTTCTTGATCCTCCTATGTAATCCTAATCTGATGATACCCAGAGAATCCATCTACAAAGGAATAGATCTCGTGCCCTACAACGCCATCTAATATTTCCTCTGTGAATGGGTGTAGGGAAGGGATCAGTCACACATGCAACATTCAGCTCCCTATATTCCACACAGATCATAATATGACCATCTTTCTTTATATTGATCACCATTAGGCTAACCTATTCTGACTTGTCTAGGGGCTTGATGATTCCAGAATTCAACATTTTGTCAATTTCTTCCTTGACCTTTTCATGTAAGTTAGGGTTCATCATGTAGGGTCTCTTCTTGACCATGTGCACACCTTCCTTAAGCTTTATCTTCATTTCTCATAATGATTTATGCACGCATTTTAGTTCATGGTATCCTCTAGGAAATAAGTCCTGATAATCTCATAATAACTCAATGATTTTTTCCACTTCATAGTCTAACCAATAATCCCCAATTATGGCCTCCTTAGGCTCAGCATCTGATCCAATATTCACTTTCTTTGTTTTCATAGGTTCATGATAAGCACTCGTGGTCTTATCTATACTATCCAAAACCTCACACTGACCTGTTGAATGATCTACATCTATATTTTCTACTTCATCATCCACTAAGTAGACCATCTTTCCTTGTGCGTTCTCAAGGCAAGCACACTCAAGTAGTGTCGCATATGTCTTTGTCTCTTCAGCAAAATGTGCTCCTAAGTTGTTTCCATCAAATAACTCATGAATGATTTCTTTCACCTTTACACTGTCTCTTATAGTTAACCACTTTATAACCCTTAATGCCTCTTCTACTGGAGGTTTAGTAGAGAAGTATTCAAAATTTTGGATCATTCCTATAATCAAATCCTACCAATTTCTAGTCTCTCTATAGATTTCCACATATACATACCAAGCACGTGCGCAACCTTGTAAAGTCGAATAAAATATGTGCACCAGAGTGAAGGTGGTAAAGCTTCCTGCCCCTCTGTCTAGAGTCTCTCACATTATTGAACGTGGTGTTAAACACGTTGATTACCATGATAAGTGCAAGTTTGAGTAGGTGCATTGCTCCTGGAAAACTAAGTAGAAAGAGCAATCCTTATTTCATTCCATCCTACAAGATTATCCCTATGAACCACCCACCAGTGTGCTACTATCCTACATAGGGTATATGCTAGCATATTCCATCTCTCAACCTAGTATATCCATTGTTCCTCCATGGCATGCAAAAATACCGTAGGATCTCCTTATCCAGTGTATCGAGGGTACCGAGTTGTTACATATCCTCCTGATATAATGAGGTCTACTATTTTGCACAAATATGCTTCTTACTTTGCGCCCTACCAACTCATAAGTACCATGAACCCAATTATCAGAAACAATACTTGTAGTATCTGTTAGAGTAGGTATTTACCTTAGCTCATGTTCACCTAGGTACATTATTTACCTTTATTGTATTTATCCTCACCCACTTATGTGTGTGGATATTTCTTTTTATTTATTTAGATATTAGGAGATATTATCTAGTTGTTAGGTATAGTTCTTTCCTTGATCTATGGTATTGACTAGTTCTTTCCTAGATCTATGGTATTGACTAGATCCTTGATGTCTAGTTCTCTCATAAATCTATGGACTTGACTAGTTCTTTGATGACTAGTTCTTTCCATGACTTATGGCTTGATCTACAACCTTGACTGGTTCTTAGATTGTTATTCCTTGCCTATATAAGCAAGGCCCATTCTCATTGTATTTCATTGAGTTCCATAATAATATATGATATTGCTGCTCATTTGTTTGCAAAGGTTTTGTGTAAAGTTATTTTGGTGAATTGCTTTAATCTTATTGATCATGGTGTTTGATTAACATCTATGTTCTTGGCTTGGTGCGATCTGGTTATCGTTCCTTTTATGGTATCAGAGCAGGAGATTGCTATTGACATTCGTCTGTAAGTTTTATTTTGCAAATAATTTTTTATATATTCATATATTTCGGAATTTGCTCGTATTTTGTTGCTGTGTGAATTTTTATGTAAAACAGAGGCTTCCATTAGATCCAGAAGGTGGCAAAACCTTAAGATCGACTATAAACTTGACCATTTCGAGAGGCAGTCGTTTTTTTGTTGTGTAGCTGGATTCGTCTCGGGATTCACACCGTATGGAAAAGGAAATCTAGAAAAAAAAATTGGGTTTTGCTCAGTTTCTTGAGATCCAATCTGGGTTTTAATTTCTACGCAGTTTTTTATTTTAGTTTCCCATTGAAATCCTTAGCCCCTAGTCATATGGTATGGTCATATGAGGGCTTAAAGCTTGTGATTCCTACTAGTAGGTGCTTTAGTGGAAACTAAAATAAATAGTAGAGCATAATATTGAAAACCTTGTATCTTTTGATCGGTAACTCAGTTTTGAGTGTCATTTTTTGCAAAAGTGTGTAGTTTTTTATGCTCTTTCCATTGGAAATATTTATTTTGAGAATCAAACTATAATTATAAAGTTTCATATCGTAACACGCACTCATTATAAAGTGCCAGAATTTGGGGGGCTCTTGTTGCATTGCTTGGGGGTCTTAAAAAAATGTTGCATTACTCGGTTCTTCCATTTCTTTTGGTGATTTTTTTTAAGATGGCATCTACTTCTACATTAACTCATGTTGAGCCATTAACAACACATAATTACCGCACATGGAAACCAAGAATGGAAACAATAATTAAGCAGAAAGGATTATGGGCTTTAACTTCTAAAGAACAACCAGTGTTCACTAGAGAATATGAGAAATTTTAGTACCAGTGTAAATTTGATGAGTGTATGGGTTTGATAGGAACTTATGTAAGTGATAGTCTTTTATTTCATTTGGAAAAGTGTGACTCTCCTTTCAAATTATGGGAGAAATTGGAGAATTTTTTTGGTAAGGTGGATCATATGAGACCTATGCAACTTGAAATTGAGATCACCTCTCTTAATCCTGAAGATTTTCCAACAATTATATACTATCTTACCAAGTTCAAGCATTTGTTGACACAGTTGAAGGGGAGTCGAAGAGATAAGAAAGATGAAGAGTGTGTTTACTTGATTCTATCCAAGTTGAGAGGACCATTCCAAAAAATTTCTTCTACCTTTTTCTCTAGTATGAACGCCTTAGGTGACACCTTCAAAATGCCTAACTTAGAAACATTTAGTGAAAGACTTACTAGGGAAGAATCCAAATTATCTCACCTTGAGTCTTCCACCTCTCAAAAGGCATTAGTTGCATCTAATCCTAAGGGCAAGGGAAAACCAAACAGTAAAACCAAATCCACACCTTCTCCATCTCAAAATACTCCTAAACCCAAAGAAAACAACTCAAAACCTAAGGAGTCTTCTAAATCTAAGAATAAGTCTAGCCATTCATGCTCTTTTTGTGGGGGTAGTAATCATGAAGAAAATAGGTGTTATAAGTGAATGCAAGCCTTAGAGGATGCAGTCAAGAAACACAAAATTTCTATCTCCACTCCACCTCCTTCTAATCAGCATGGAAAAGCACTTAATGTTGTTATAATATCTCAGTCACCACTTGTAGACAATTGGGTTATAGATTCTGGTGCTTCTCATCACATGACTTCTTCCAATGAGTCTTTTGTTTCTCTAGGTTTGAGTTCTACTTCCAAAATTGAGGTTGGAGATTCTTCCTTTCTTTCTATTGAGGGAAAAGGTGATATACAACTTGATGGTGGTAATATCCAAGATGCACTATATGTTCCTAACATCACTACAAATTTTCTTTCTGTATATCAAATTTGTCATTCTGGTCAAGGGAAAACAGTGACTTTTACACCACATGGAGCAGAAGTAAGAACTTTGTTGGAGCCTTTTTCACTTGTTGCTCAGGGTATTGTTGATCATAGTTCAAGACTATATCACTTTGAAGGTTTTGATGACACTTCTTCTATAGGGACAGGATTGGTTTCTTATTCAGATTCAGAGAATAAGCTTTGGCATGAAAGATTTGGACATCTCAATTACAGATATTTGAAGGAGTTGAGCACTCATGGTATGGTAGATGGTCTTCCTAGATTTTCTTGTCTTGAGGGAGTTTGTCATGGTTGTGCATTAGGGAAACAACACCAAGATCCTTTTCCTAAGAATTTGTCTAAGAGAGCTTCTTCACCACTTGAGTTTGTGCATAGTGACTTAATGGTTTTTCCTACCCCATCTTTCAATGGAGCTAAGTATGCACTTACATTTATTGATAATTTCTCGAGACGTACTTGGGTTTATTTTCTCAAGTATAAAAGTGATGTTTTTTCACACTTCAAAGTCTTCAAGGCTTTGGTCGAGAAATAATCTTCTAGTAGCATAAAGAACCTTCGTATTGATAATGGGGGGAGTACTTCAGCAATGAGTTTTATAAATTTTTAGAAACTTAAGGCATTATTCACCAGCATTCTGTTCCTCATACTCCAGAACAGAATGGATTAGAGAAAGGAAGAATAGAACTTTGAAGGAAATGGCTAACTATATGATGCATTCTAGAGATATACCTCCTATCTATTGGGCAGAAGCAATTAATTGTGCTAGCTATATTCAAAATCACACACCACATAGAGCACTTGAGCATTTGACTCTAGGGGAAGCTTGGTCCAACACTAAGCCAGATGTCTCATTTTTTTGAGTCTTTAGGAGCCATGCTTGGGCCTTTGTGCCAAAGAAGAAAAGGAAAGCTTTGGATAAGAAGAGTAAACCCTTGATCTATGTAGGGTATTGTGAGGACATGAGAGCTTATCGTCTTTTAGATCTTGATACACACGATGTTCTTTTTTGAACACATGTTTAGTTTGATGATCATTTCACTCCTCATGATTCTTCATCTTCTTCCATTCCTTCTTCTTCTTCATCTCATCTTGAGGATCTTTTCTTTAAGGAGATTGATGAGGAAATTATAGATGCCATTGAGGATCATATTCCCACTGATGTTGTCAATCTATGCCTAAGTGGGATCATACTACAACTTCTGAGGTAGCACCTTTCATAGAGGATCTTCCACCCACTAGGCATCATCACGCACATTCTACAGGTTCTGGAATTTTATGTCAGGTAGTTTCTAAGGATCCACAATCTTTTTCAAAGGCTCATGGGATACAGGAGTGGGATGATGCGATGATAGCTGAGTATTCTTCTTTGATGAAGAATCATACTTGGGATTTGGTATCTCTTCCTAAAGGAAGAAAGATGGTTAGGTGTAAGTGGGTATACCGAACCAAATACATAGTTGATGGGTCCATTGACAAGTATAAGTCTTGTCTTGTTACAAAGGGTTTTTCACAAGTTGAAGGTATTGATTACTCTAATACTTTTTACACCTATTGCCAAGATAGATTTTTTATGCCTTGTACTTGCTATTGCTGCATCACAGGGGTGGCTTGTATACCAGATGGATGTGAAGAGTGCCTTCTTACATGGAGATCTAAAAGAGGAAATATATATGGAGCAGCCGGCTGGATTTGTTCAGGATTCTTCTCTTGTTTGTTGGCTCCGAAGGTCTCTCTACGGTCTCAAACAAGCCCCTCGGGCTTGGTATGAGAAGATGGATTATTTTCTTCTATCTACTAGTTTTGTTCATTGCCCCTCCAATCATTCAGTGTATCTCCAGCATTTCGGTGAGGATATTGTGATACTTGTCTTGTATGTTTAAGATTTGTTACTTATTGGTAGCTCTTCTTCCCACATTTAGAGTATTTAGAGGGCTCTTTCTACATAGTTTGACATGACAGATCTTGGGCTATTGCATTATTTCCTTGGTTTGTAGATTTCTCAAACAGATTCAAGGATTCATTTGAGTCAGCAAAAGTACACCCATGATCTTCTTAGGCACTTTGATATAGCTGATTGCAAGCTAAGTCCATCTCCTTTTCAGTGTGGAGTTACTCTTACATCCACATGTACCACACCACTTTTTGATCCTACATTATATAGGTAGTTGGTTGGGAGTCTCATGTACTTGACCCATACTCACCGTGATATTTCATTTGCAGTAGGGATTGTATCTCGGTTTTCACATTATCCTCATAATAGTCACTGGCAGGCTGTTAAAAGGATTTTGCGCTATTTACATGGCACTTCCCACTTTGGCCTACACTACACTAGGGGCTCTACTCAGTTGGTTGGGTATATAGATTTAGATTGGGTAGGTTCTATTGATGACAGGCGTTCCGCTTCTGGCTATTTTTTTTCTTAGTTCTTCTCCAGTTGCTTGGGCGTGTAAAAAGCAACAGGCTATTGCACTTTCATCTTCAGAGGTAGAGTACAGGGCAGTAGTTACAGTGAGTCAACAGATTCTTTGGCTTCACTAGTTATTGACAGAGTTCAGATTCCCACAGGATTCATCGACTGTACTTTGGTGTGACAACCAAAGTACAATTCACATTTCTCACAACCCAGTTGAGCACCAGTGGACCAAACATATCGAGATACACATCCACTTCATTCAGCAGCACATTCAGGATGGATTTCTTTGCTTGGAGTACCTTTCTGACTCAGCAGTAGGTTGCAGACATCTTTATGAATCCTTTTACATCACCTCGCTACCTTAAGCTACGTGGAATGCTTGGGGTTTCAGAAGTTTTTCTTCGAGGGTGTTCGTGAGAACATCTTCCTTCTTCTTCTTCTTCTTTCTCTTTCCTTATAGTAGGATTCTTTCCTTCTTTTGGTTTGAGATTTCTTCATGGATATATTGTACATGAGTACCTCATCAGGCCTAGTTTCCGGGACTCATACTATGGACATGCCACTTCTATTTTGGCCCCTAGCTTCACTTGAGGGGGGGTGTTAGAATAGGTATTTACCTTAGCTCATGTTCACCTAGGTACATTATTTACCTTTATTGTATTTATCCTCACCCGCTTATGTGTCTGGATATTTATTTTTATTTATTTAGATATTAGGAGATATTATCTAGTTATTAGGTATAATTCTTTCCTTGATCTATGGTATTGACTAGTTATTTCCTAGATCTATGGACTTGACTAGTTCTTTGATGACTATTTCTTTCCATGATTTATGGCTTGATCTATGACCTTAACTAGTTATTAGATTTTATTCCTTACCTATATAAGCAAGGCCCATTCTCATTGTATTTCATTGAGTTCCATAATAATATATGATATTGTTGCTTATTTGTTTGCAAAGGTTTATGTAAAGTTATTCTAGTGAATTACTTTCATCTTATTGATTGTGATGTTTGATTAGCGTTTGTTTTCTTGCTTGGCACGATCTGGTTATCGTTCCTTTTACACCCTCAGATATGGTTGTTGATGGGGAAGCCATTTCAATCTCAAATTTCCATTTTTCCTTCGGTAATTCCATCATGTTTACACCTAGACCTAGTTAGTCCAGAGGGAAGAGATGATGAAATTGAGAACACTACCCATTCCCTTGTGGTTCAAAACGAGAGAAGGGAATATCACATCGTCACTCTCTAAGAGTTTCATAATTTCTATTTTAGTTTTAGTGGACCACCCATTTTCACATATATTGATTTTCCTTTATCTATTTTTTCCACCTCAAATGGTTTTGGGTCAATTACTTCCAGCCTTCGGCACACCCAGGGTGATCGGAAAAAATATTTGGGGTCGAGGTGTTTTTGTTCAATTGATTCGTAGGAATTTCATTCTCCATATGTGAATCCATTCTTCTTCTTGAGGTTTCTAAGTGTATATCAAAGAGCTTAGGATACCCTTAAGAGATGAATAAATTCTCCAAAGGGATTGAATCTTATCTCCTGGAACAGGGTAGAGGGTATAACCTTCATTCAATGAATCTAAGTCTCCCAAGGATCATGTTAGAATAACTTGTTTCCTTATCGATAATGTAAAACTACGTCCAGATGTTTTTGGACCAAGCGTGACTAGAAGAACTATGGTTCCAATCGAGGTTTCTTTAAGACTTTCGTACCCTCATAACTTATTTCTTGTAGAGGGAACATTTATCTCTCCATATTTGAAACTTCTACAAGAATGAAGAAAGGAACCAATTTAGCAGCAGCCCCGCCATCAATCATGGCTCTCTTAATGCAATTTTTATAAACCTAGAGTTGTAAAAATAAGGCAGGATCACCTCTTCAGGAAATTTCAGCATCAGATGGCATCTTTTCTATATAAAAAACAAACCCAGTATCCCTAGCATTTTTCCTAGAGGATGTTATGTCAGAAGTCAATATGATTTATTTGAGCACTAGGAGGCAACTTAACATATATTAGATGACCAAGACCTAATGCATTGAGAAACGTGGAATGATGCGCAAGTGAATTCCTCAGCAAATCTAGAAATGAAATGTGAGAAAATTTCTTGTTCAAATTTGGTATTAAATCATAAGTTCCTACTGGGTTTTGAGATTGTACGAACATCATGTTGCGGGAAGGAAAGAATAGGTAGGGGTTGTGAAACATACTCCTTCGTCCAAGTTGTTGCAATTAAATTTTTAGCTTGGACCTCTACCTCGACTAATCCCAAGATGTGGTGTATTATCATTTAAATCAAGGTTAGGAGAAACCCAAGATTTTTCACGAAGTTGAGGCTTTATGATCATTTGTTCCTATAGGAATATACCCTTGTTTATATTGTGAGGATTCACTTAGGAATCCCCAAATGTTTTAGGTTTCACATTTTGAGGTGTGACAGGTCCGGTATTACTAGGCTACGGGTTTGTTTCAATATTTCTAGGAATATATCTATAAAGAGCTACCTTTGGTTTCTAGGAAGTGTTTACAGAAACTTGTTGCAATCGTGGAAAGTCCTATTGTCATGAACCTCGAACCTTATGAAAACCACAATATATGTTAGGGTTGTAATATAGTTAGCCTTTGATAAACATCTTGATGTTGTTATTATAACCTCGGATATAATTTTTAAATTTGTTGTTATAACCATGATTTGTTGCCCCTTGCCAGATTTTTGATATTGGTTTTAGGCCTTGGGTATGATGTTTATTTTGATAGGATAGTTTATTCAACTGTTGTTAACTGGAAGACAGTGTTAGAGATATTTATTTTCCCCATGTTATTTTTATTAGTAGTGTTACCATTGTTTGGAAAACCAATGTTCTTCTTGCTTGATTAAAGTACCCTATTTGTAGTAGCGTCATAATTGCGATTCACAACCTTTATGTCCTTGGTTGTTGGCACCGATTGTTTTTGATAAGTTGCATTATTTTGATTTTGTGATACCTCTTTCCCATTGGGAACATAAATCTTATGCCCAACGTGTCTATATGCTTG
The DNA here is from genome assembly GCA_019776745.2 of Taxus chinensis. Classification (NCBI taxonomy): domain Eukaryota; kingdom Viridiplantae; phylum Streptophyta; class Pinopsida; order Cupressales; family Taxaceae; genus Taxus; species Taxus chinensis. The sequence goes on along the minus strand of CM034152.1, from coordinate 742,426,377 downwards.
CCCATCCAAGTACAAACATTCTAATACTTCCTCTCCTACGGAAAGGAAAATTTTGTACTTTGCCTTCCCTAGTCCTCTCTCGTGAGCGAGTGAAGGAAAGAGAGCACAAAGTTCCATCTAGTCATTTGGTTTGTGGCCTTGTAGAGGAATAGAGAACTTGGTGCCATCTCCTTGATGAAATGGGAAACGATTCATTTTTCCTCATGTCTAAATATGCAAGACCTCCCTAATCCCGTATGTAACACTTGTTCATGTCAAATGCTTGTGATGAACTCAGAAACAAGTTGTTTAAAGGAATGTATAGAAGCTTTTTGAAAATAGGGGTAGATACCAATGCCAGTGTAATTCCTTTGAGATTCGTTGGAAATATCTTAGTAACTACAAACATCTGATAGGAAGCAATTCCTTATAATAGTAGCGTAGGCCTTGATGATGAGTGTTTAGGGTCTCATTTTCCCTTAAATTTTGGAAGATTTGGCAATGGCATGGAATATGACACCAAGTATGGTGAAGTCAAGAGGATATTTTAATTACTACTCAACATATGTAACCCATTGTGTAAGATTCCACCATTGAAAATTCCTTGATGAGGAGGTGGAGGAGTTGGATAAGCTACATTATAGAGCATTGATGAAAACATATGGGTCCCTTGATATGGCATGTAGGGAGTGGGAATAGTATTGGGGTCCATCGGAGGATTTTTTGAATAGATGTGCATGTAAAGTGGGATAGTACCAGGATTGGACTAGTGTGTGTAAACCAGGGAACGGCACATTTCATATTGTGGTGGCATTCGAGAAACGCACTTCCGTCTAACCCTTACATAGGGATAAGCTTGAGAAGGAGTGAGGGACCCATCCCTATTGTATCTAATCCTGTTGAGAAGATCACCTCGATTTAAATGAACCGATAATCTTGGTGTCCAGGATATTGTGTTGGTTACTCATTGAAGGGAGGGTATCCTTTATTGTCAACAAGATACCAGGTGCTCTTAACCCTACAGTATTGGTTGTGAAGTTTGGGAAACTTTCAGTTTATCTAATCCTCCCTAATAAAGTATAAATAGAATAATCATTTGGAGAGGATTGAGTGCCCTTGTTGCTACTTGTGGCATAGTTTGATTGAACAAGCTCTGATACCCCTTCATGAATTGTTTTGGTATTATAATTCTTGTCTTCCTCAGAATTAATCTTAGGATAGACCTTTGAAATTTATATGTGTATCCTTCCTCTATCTTAAGAATCATCTATCAACGAGAGGATTAGGCTATTCGTAAAATGTTAGCATCTTTTGTTGATTGCATGACAATGTGAGGTCTTGAAAAGACTCTATGTAAGAATCTGTTCATTTTTTATAACAATGGTGGTTTGTCATTGGTTTACCATATTACCTGTTTAACGTTGGATCCAACCTCATCCCTCCTTAAATATTAATGCGTTTTGAAGGTAACTAGGAGGTTTGGACATTGCTTATGTAATTGTCCCCCAACCCAAAAATAAGGGACTATTGTGGTCGAATATTTGGTGAATATCTATCAAAGCCAAAGGGCCCACCAAACTCTCTTCCCACTATTTTAAAAATAATAAAATACATAATCAAATAGCGGAATAATGGAAAGATTAGTAATCGCATGAAGCAAGGAAAAAAGAAGGATTAAGCCTTCATGTTGGCTTTCACCAATTTGTATAGGATCTGAAAATTTACATGCAAACCTTCACCACACTCCACCCCCCGAGTCATTCTAGGGAAGATTGATTTGAAATATGTGTGGGTTAACTATATAGGATAGTGACTAGATCACTCAGAGTGGTCCTCCTATTCTCTGATCTAGAAAAGGGGAGATTTTAGAGGCTATATGGGTAGCATAAAGTCCCTATGGATTTGTCTAACATAATCTCAATTTTGAACTAGTTTGCATGTCCAATTATCTAGATGAAACCTTAACTAGTTCTTCGCTTGTTATTCCTTACCTATATAAGCAAGGCCCATTCTCATTGTATTTCATTGAGTTCCATATAATAATATCATGATATGTTGCTTATTTGTTTGCAAAGGTTATGTAAAGTTATTCTAGTGAATTACTTTCATCTATTGATTTGTGATGTTTGATTAGCGTTTGTTTTCTTGGCTTGGCACGATCTGGTTATCGTTCCTTTTACAACCCTCAGATATGGTTTTGATGGGAATCATTTCAATCTCAAATTTCCATTTTTCCTTCGTTAATTCCATCATGTTTACACCTAGACCTAGGTAGTCAGAGGGAAGAGATGATAAATTGAGAAAACTACCCATCCCTTGTGGTTCAAACGAGAAGGGAAGATCACATCGTCACTCTCTAAGAGTTTCATAATTTCTATTTTAGTTTTAGTGGACACCATTTTCACATATATTGATTTTCCTTTATCTATTTTTTCCACCTCAAATGGTTTTGGGTCAATGACTTCAGCCTTCGGCACACCCAGGGTTGATCGGGAAAAAATATTTTGGTCGAGGTGTTTTGTTCAATTGATTCGTAGGAATTTCATTCTCCATATGGAATCCATTCTTCTTCTTGAGGTTTTATAAGTGTATATTGAAGGGATTAGGACCCCCTTGAGTGATGAAGACCTTCTCCAAATGGAGGAATCTAATCTCCTGGAATCAGGGTACAAGGGTATATCCTTCATTTGATGAATCCAATGTCTCCCAAGGATCATGTTATAACTTTTTTCCATGTCAATAATGTAAAAATATATCAAGATGGTGTTTAGACCAAGTGTGGCTTGAAGAATTGTGGTTCCAATCGAGGTCACTTTAAGACTATCGTACCCCCGTAACATGTTTCTTGTAGAGGAAAAATTTGTCTTTCCATATCCCAACTTCTATAATAAAGAGAAGGGAACCACATTTACAGTATCCCTTTCTTCAATTATGTGCTCTCTTAATGCAATTTTTATAAACCCAGACTTGTAAAAATAAGGCAAGATCACCTCTTTGGGAAATTTTAGCATCAGATGGCATCTTGTCTATATAAAAAACAAACCCAATATCCCTATCATTCTATCTTGGAGGATGTATTTCAAAGTCAATATGATTTATTTGAGCACTAGGAGGTGGCATAACATATGGATTATATGGCCAAGATCTAGTGTATTGAGAAACACAAAATGATGTGAAAGCAAATTATTCAATAAATCTAGAAATGAAATGTGAGAAAAGGTCTTGTTAAAATCCGATATTAAATCATAGGCTCCTACTAGTTTTGAGATTGTAGGAATATCATAATTGCGGGAAGGAATGAGTGAGGTATGGGTTTTGAAACATTTACTCCTTCATCTGAGTAGTTACATTAATTTTTAGGCTCAAACTTTAGCTCAACTAATCCTAAGAATTTTTGTATTATCATTTGAATCTAGGTTTAAGAGAAACCTGAGAGTTTTTAAGAAGTTGATGCTTCATGGTCATTAGTTCCCTATAGGAATTCCCTTATTTATATTTTAAGGATTCACTTAGGAATCCTCAAGATGTTTAGGGTTTGCATTTTTTAGGTGTGATAGGTCCAGTATGACTAGGTTGCGGGTTTGTTTCAGGATTTCCTATGAACATGTTTATAAAGAGTTACCTTTGGTTTTTGGGAAGTCTTTGTAAAGAAATTTGTTGCAATCACGAAAATTCCTATCGTCATGACCTCAAACCTTATGGGAACCATAATATAGGTTAGGGTCATAATATTTTTTCCTTTGATAAGTGTCTTGTTGTTGTTGATTATTACCTCAGTTGTATTTTTTTAATTGGTTATTATAACCATGATTCACTGCCCCTTGTCCAAAGTTTTGATACTAGTGTAGGCCTTTGGGTTTGATTTTTTTTTTTGAGAGTGATGGTCTACGTAAATTTTGTTGATTGAGGAGACATTATTAGGGGATATTTTATTTCCCGTGTTGTTATTATTATTATTATTACCATTGTTTAGAAAACTAATTTTATTGGCTTGATCAGTAGCACTATTCGTGGTAGCACCATGATTGTGATTTACACCCTTAGATCCTTGGTTGTTGGCACCATTTTTTTGATAATTTGAATTATTTTTATTTGGGGGATACCTAATTTCCAATTGGTACCATAGATGTTACGCCAACTTTCTATAGTGGGCTTGGTCAATCCAAAGTGCACCTTATAATAATTCCTCATAACTGTGGAAAGGAAACTTTTGGACTTCCTCCCTAGTCTCTCGATTGAGCAAGTGAAGGAAACAGATCACAAAGTTACATCTGGTACATGTTGGGTGCACTTGTATAGGAATAGAGAAATTGGCACCATATTTGGATGAAATGGGTGGTAGATTTATTTTTCTCTTGTCTAATATGCAAGAAAACTCCATAATCCCTATATGTAACAAATTTTTCATGTCAAATGCTTTAATGAACTCAGAAATAAGTTATTTAAAGGAATGTATATAAGCTATTCTGAGAATAAGGTAATACCAATCCAGTTTGATTCCTTCGAGATTATTTGTAAATATATTAGTACACTAGAAAATCCCAAGGAATTAATTCCCTGATAGCAGTAGTGTAGGCCTTGATATGAGCATTTTATGTCTCCTTTTCCCCTTAAATTTTGGGAGATTTGGCAATGGGCATGGAAATATGACACCAAGTATGGTGAAGTAAAGAGGCTCTTTTAATGTACTCAGCGTATGTAACCATTATGTAAGATTCCACCATTAAAGATACTTGATGAGGAGGTGGAGGAGGAGTTGGATAATCTACATTATAAGCATTGACGGGAACATATAGGGTCCCTTTATATGGAATGTAGGGGGCATGGGAATAGTTATATGGGTCCGTCTGGAGGAGTTTTTGAATACATGTGCATGTAAGGTGGGGATAGTACCAGGATATGGACTAACGTGTGCATAAAACTAGGGAATTTTATATTGTCATGTTGTGGTGGCATTTGAAAACGCACTTCCGGAAAACCCTTGCATAGGATAATATTGAGAAGTATGAAGACCCATCCATAGTGTGTCTAATCCTGTGAGAAGATCACTTGGATTTGAATGAACCGGATAACCTTATTGTATAGGATATTGCATTTTGGTTACTCATTGGAAGGGATGTATCCTTTATTGTCAACTGGATACCCAGGTGCTCTTCCCTACTGCATGCATTGGTTTGTGAAGTCGGGGAACTTTATAGTTCTCTAATCCTCCCTAATAAAGTATAAATAAGATCATTTGGAGAGGATTGAGTCCCTTGTTGGGCTACTTGTGGCATAAAGTTTGATTGAACAAGCTCATGATACCCTGTCATGAATTGTTTGGTATTATAATTCTTGTCTTCCTCAGAAGTAAGAATCTTAGGATAGACATTTGAAATATTATATGTTGTATCCTTCATTCTATCTAAAGAATCATCTATCAAACGAAGAGGATTAGCTATTCGTGAAAATGTATCATCTTTTGTTGATTGCATGACAATGTGAGGTCTTGAAAAGACTCTATGGTAAGAATCTGTTCCATTTTTTATAACAATGTGGTTTGCATTGGGTTGACCATATTGCATGTTTAACGGTTGATCAACCTCATCCATCCTTAAATATCTAATGCGGTTTGAAGTGTAACTAGGGGAGGTTTGGACATTGCTTATGTAATTGTCACCCCACCTCAAAAGATAAGGGGACTATTGTGGTCGAATGTTGGTGTAATATCTATCAAAGCCAAATGGCCCACCAAACTCTCTTCCAGACATATTTTAAAAATAATAAAATACATATCAAAATAGCGGAATAAATGGAAAGATTAGGTAATAGCAATGAAAGAAAAGGAAAAAAAGAAGGAATTAATCCTTCATGTTGGCTTCACCAATTTGTATAGATGAAAATTTACATGCAACCTTCAACCACACTCAACCCCCCGAGGTCATTCTAGGGAAGATGATGTGGAAATATGTGTGGTTAACTATAGGAGGATTAGTGACTAAGATCTCATAGTGTGATCTCCTAGTATCTGAGCTAGGAAAAGGGGAGATTTAGAGGCTATGAATGGGTAGCATAAATTCCCTATGATTTGTCTAACATAATCTCAATTTTGAACTAGTTTGCAGTGTCCAAATTATCTAAGATGAAACTAAAAATCTATGTTACTGCTGAAAGAAAATTAACCTAAATAAAACAACACAACTAAAACATCATAATTACATACAACAATTTGCATTTATTCTAAATAATAAACTATACTTCTACACTAAAACTAAATAAGAAAAATAACCCGTTGTGGTTATTCACCTGTGCTGAGTGTATTGAAACTAAACTAACTTAAAACAAGAAATTTACCAAATGATGTATGATATGTAGAAAAGCTACTACAAATATTATCTCCGTCAGATCCACAGGGATGGGAAGAAGAGGATCCATCACCAAGAGCTGCTATTGATGATTTAAACCCTCTTGGAAATTAAATAATTACTTGCAAATGAAAGGAAATTGATTTCTACTTTATTTGATATGATGTAACAATGATAAATTGCAGCAATGAAGGAAATCAAACAAAAACTCCAACCTAGATAAGCAAGAGCTTTGGAAAATCTGGGTTGTATCTGTGTTTGTCCCCTCAGTTTATCCTTTCTATCTCTATGTGTCCATATGAGTCCAAGGAATTTGGGAATGCAAAGGCAAAAAAAGGAGAAGACACTCGAGCAATGGCAACTTGAAGGCAATTTGGTTACAATGTAGGTGGAAGAGGGATAACACAAGTGAATAGAGCTTGGCTATGTAATTTCTAGCAGGATTGTGGTAGCAATACTATGAATGATACAAAAAATTCTCAGGCCATTACTTGAATACAAACATTGAATATATAGGAATTGGATGGGATGTGCCTTCATGCACAAGGAAACCTTGGAGTGCTAAATCATTGGGTGAAGAGGTAGTTCAAACTAATTAAATCTATTTAAAAATAGAAGAGGGAAGGAATACCATGCAATCAAGACTATTTTTAGGAAATTTTGTTCACAAATGCACCTTGGAAGTCAAGTTAAGAGAAATCATGCGTGTTAAAACCACGCATGAAGATTTCTAGAAAAATTGCATAGGATCGGCGCCTTGCACAAGGTGGCGGTTCGAGAACCATTTCTCAAACCTAAGAGGCAATTTCAAAACTGTCACCCAAGCTAGGTGAAAAACACAGAACCACCGCCCAAGCCTGGGTGGTGGCTTCAAAACCACCGCCTAGGCAGGGTGGCGGGTTTCAATACTGAAGGTCAAAACATGCACAAAAATGAGTGGAAAACTAGAAGAAAACATGGAAAAGCTAATTAAATATGTCTAGGATACAAATACGTATTATGAATGAGCTTAGAAACTCGAACACCTTCTAAAAAGACAATGAATCATCATTGGGGGAACTTTTGTAGCTATTTTTCCGACAATGTAGCACGTGTAATTTTAGGTGTGTATAGTCACCTTCTTTTTCTTACTTTATGCTTGGTTCACCAAATTCCTTGCATGAAACTAGGTCCTCTTGCTCCATTTCTTTATCCTTGATTTCATCCTTGAAGCATAAACCAACTCTATCACATGCAACTTTTTCATTTCTCAAGAGATCACCAAGAGCCATCAAAATTTCTTCAAATTTCTGATATAACTTTTTGTTACATGCAACATATGATCGCTCCTTCTCGGGTAGAATATTTTCTTCCTCAGATTGCAAGCTAAGAGTCATAATACTCATTTGCATCTCTAAATTTACTACAGTTTCATCAATATTCTCAGTAATGTCCAAATGCTTCCCTTCTAGTTCTTGAATCCTTGCTTCATATTCCTTGACCTGTGATTTCAATTTCTCATTGTCTCTGTCAGCATGCTTCATTTTTGACTAATTAAGTCCCAATTTCATTTCATTTTTTTCTCCTACAAAACCTTTGTAATAATATGACAAAAAACTAACCCATCAATGAAGAATCACCAGTAGTGAATCTCATAGCTTATTTTATCATGAATAGAACCTCATCACCTACATCTTTGTGATTAGATTCAAATTCAAAATCTAATCCATTATCCTCACTACTTTCTTCAGAGGAAAAATCATCTTTCTTGGTATAAAATATTTTTACCCCTCTTCTTATAATCAAACTTCTTGAATTCTTTCTTCTCATGATCATCATTCCCCTCCTTATCATGTCTACAAAGACACTTAGCATAAAAATGACCTACTTTACCACAAATAAAGACTTTGAAAGGAATTTGACCTTTGTACTTACCAGTTCCAACATTTAGCCTTCTAGCAACCATGGAAAATAATTCTTCATCATCAAGCTCATGAGCAACATAATCAATTTTGAAATTCTTATCCTTTGTCTTCTTTTCAAATTTGAAAGCTATTTCTTTCCTGGCTGGTTTGGAGTCCATCACCTTCATCTCATAAGCAATCAAAGTAGCATGTAATTCATCCATCTTCAAAGTATTCAAATCATGTACCTCTTTAATAGTAGATACTGATGCATCTTAGAATTCAGTAATAAGACCCTAGACACACTGACACATCACTCAGCCCAAAATGGGCACTCACTCGAAGCGCAAAAAGGTACTAGGTCCCTCTTTAGGGTTACTATTGTAGGATGTTAACATGATGAAGACTTAACACATGCAGATCCATTACTAACACATCATTCTACAGAGCATGCCAGATCTATATCTAAGGGAGAGAAAAATTAAGTATTAACCATGATGAAATCAGGAACATACTAGATTTAGATAAACACATAAAATAACACTTAGATTCAGCCAATATCCTCCATTATATTAAATGCAATAAGTATACAGAAGCTTCATTACAATAACAATAGTATGTGCATAACAGATTTAGTAGCATAATCTCCTTATGTACACATACACACCTCTCTATCTACTTCATATCTATATATTCTACCCTCTACACAGTTTACTACATACTTATAAGGGTGGGGAATTTTCCTTCACCACTTATCTAATCCCAAAATAGGTCACATGCTATTATTAGCCACACGTGCCATTACAAAAATAGCCACACATGCAAGTGCGCTAACAATAGACTACTGGTAGTTAACTGACAGTAGTAGATCTATTTCCGACCTATGTCCATGCAAAGCACTTTTTATCTGATCCTCCAAAAATATATAATGTGTGGCACACACTGTCTCTGTCTCATTTGTGTGCTCTACATGCCATCTCTAAAAATAAACTTTCATGAGAAAAAATGGCTAAGTCCTGAAAGCTAAACTTCTGCTCCGCACATGTGTTCTCCCTATCTATTCGTGCCTTTGAATATGACATGCTTTCCCATGCGGACTTCTTGTGTGCTTTCTATCAAGTGTTCTCTTATCAACATTACCCCCACACTAGTTGCATTCATTACCGCCCCAGCAATGGTTGTCTCCAAAACAAATCAAAGAATAGATGAAGAGAAATAATTGAAATAATTAAAGAATGTTTTTAACCTGTAGTTTCTTCTTCTGTAACCTGACAAATTAATTCTAGGATATTCCTCCTTTATCTTAGCCTCCAAGGTCTGCCACTCAATGAGTGCTTCCTCTGATTTTTCTTGGAATGTCCACAACAATGGACTCCAGTTCATCCTTCACAATTTCTCCTTTCTCATTCTGCAAGACCAACACAATGCTAGACATTATAGTCATCCTTCCCTCTAGGCAAATCCATCTTCTACGCAATGAGTTTCCCAAGCTCCTCTAGCCAATTTTTGTGTGGTTCTTGAGCTGTTGTCAAGGGCCTCACACTTTTGTTTAACCAATGCTAATCTTTCTACGTGGCCCAATGTGTCATCCTTCATCACTTTCTAGACCTCATTGTTCTCCTCTAGGGTTTTTATGTTGATGAGCACCTCGGGAGCTGTACAGATGTTCAAGGCTTGGTCTACCTTCTTTAGTTCTTCCTGTAACACTTGTAGCAACCCTTCATATGATGTAATATTTCACATCACTGAATCCTTTTCTCACTCTGCATCTTGTGCTGGATCCTTTGGCATTGACATGCAGCAGAGGTTCATCTTCAAGCACTAATTCCACCAATGTACCTATATAGTGTATTGCTGAAGGAAACATCTTTGGTACCTTTGGCTCTAAGTGTGGCCTAGATCTTATGACATTATCACCAATTTCCTCTGCGATGCTGATAAATACAGAGTTCTTCTTCTGCGCTAAGTATCTTTCCTATGTTAGGCATGTTATCTCCCCATCCTTAGTTTTGATCTCTTCCCTTAGTGCCCTAATTATGGAAGCCTTTGTCCATATTCCACCTTGTCACCTCTGTTGAGACTTTTACCAATGCATTTCTCACCTATTCATCTGACATAACAGTAGGCTTGACTATTATCTGTCTAGCTTGAGGTGTCTTTTTCAACCTCCTCGACATGCATGAATCTTCACACACATAAAAATCTGGTTCATCCATGTGTGTGTGCATCGACCATGATAATTGTTTCCTTGTGCACATTGTAGCCATATCTTCATCCATTAATTCCCATCCATATAACTCCTTTTGTGTCAGTGTGCTCTGAAAACATGTGTAGATAATTTTACCTGTGTCTTCAGCATAACCCATGGCTGGTGGAATGTGTTCCCCACTTGTTCTTCTTGACCTAGGCTACTTAGGAACTTGAGCTTCCAGATTTGGGACTTGTGTTTCCATGTCCTGAGTAGTCTCGGTAGTTGTCTCATTTGTTCCCTTTTCTTCCTCTTCTTCCTACCTTCATTTCTTCATCTTATTTGTCCTTCTATGTTCTCTGTAGGTGTAGGAGAATTAGGCATGATTTCTTCTGACTCTTCCACCTCCTCATTCAATTTTAGTTTCCTTCTCCTCTGTGTAGTTGTCTCCTTCTGTGGAGAGATTCTGGGTGATTTGTGCACTATTTGTGGAGTAGCACCTTAGGTCCTTGTCCTCCTGAATACTCTCTTGAATCAGCACTCTCCTTGGTCCACACCTAAGTCCTCTTCATCCTCCTCTTGTGGCTGAGGTGGTGTAGTTGTGCACTCAACTTCATCCTTATTTGTGGGATGTCTTCTACCTCTATGTTCCAAACCACCACTATCTTCACACTCATCCTCCTCATCCTCTACTTCAATTGGCACTGTGGGCTTAGGCGCTAGAATGTTCTCCATGGTATGCTTACCCTTTGGCGGCCCTGGGAGCGCAAACTCATTCTCCATGTACTTATTATTCTCCAACTTGGGCTTTAGTTGAAGGTACACCAATGTTGCTCCAATATCTCCCACAGCCAAACTTACTAGTTTAATGCTCAATACATTTGAAATGAGCCTTTCAATATATGCACCCCATCCTAGATTACACATATTTCTTCCTTAGCGTGTGGTAGTCACAATCTACCTTGTCCACATTGAACGTTAGGCATCATGCATGTCTGAGAACCTATGTACTGACACCTGGAAGTACCTTGCTGTGAAGGCATATGGTAACTTACACCAAGGGATCCATGCTCCATCCCTCATGGTGAACCGCGCTATGTAAAAGTGCTGGTATATAGCGAACTGAACTGCCTTTCCAACCACCGAAGGTAATTCCTTGGGGATGCACCATTCTTCTTCAAAGGCCACGTAAAGCCTATCATACCACTTCTCATCCCTTTTCTTGACTTGTTTAGTCATGGATCCTTCACATAGGTATTTTTAAACCACTCCGTCGGTGACTTATGCTCCATGGGATACTCCCATATCTTCTCTTTTGGTCCATCAGGTACTCTGATCTCCATGAACACCAATGACAATAGAACATATCCAAAGCTGATCTTTCCTCCTATGTGCACTTCCTCAACTATCATCTCTATAATGTAGCCTGAAATATTGTAGACTACCCCTTCAGACATCCTCCTCGCAACATGTAGCCACATGGTGTTCACCTGTGACCACCTTTCTTGGTCATTTAACTTCATAACAAGATGTGTTGCTGCTTACACAACTAGATACTTCTTTAGTTTATCTATGTCCATGCCACGTGGACCCTTTGTGTACCCCATCTCCTTTCTGGTCTCCAATATTTTGGCCTTGTCTGTTAAATCATTCTTCAAATATTCTCCTGTGCCCTTCAATCCTGTTACTATGGAGATTAGCGTGGCTGAAATTCTGGCTATACGTCCTGCAAAGTAGAAAAAATATTCGTGCACTCTTCTCATGAGCCACTGGTACAAGGGCTCATATTTCTCAAAGTAAGGGAGCTCCTATAGCTGGTAAAATCCAATATTCTTCAAGAGCTTCTTCACCATCATCGTCGTACATTGACATGTCTTCTGCCATGCATTTATTCATCTTTGTGTTCAGTAAGGCATCAAGCTCCTTCTTATTATCTATGGTATGGTGGTTGTACTCACTCACCTTGCTTCTCCTTATGTGAAAATCCCACTCCTAGCCTATGATGACCCCCTTTGGATATTGCATTTCAAGAAAATTTCTTTCAGGGGTCCTTTCTTCTTCTTCTATGACCACCTTCTTCTTTCCCTTCACTCATATTGCAACTACTTTCTTGGGTGTCATTTCTTCCTTGCAATCCTTTATAAATACTCACCTCTTGAATTCTGCAATGTGCGAATCAAACCCTAGCTCCATTCAGTGTGCCCTAGGTGAAATCACGTGCCCTCTACTCCTCTTTGTCACCTTGCTTCTCTTAAACCCTTCACCACCAGGGATGCAAGCTCTTTCTATGCACATAGATCTCTTTGTCACGACTGGATACACACCTTTCGCACCTCAATTCAATCACTCAGCTCTTCACACTTAGCTATTTTTCAAATACTCTTAATCACAATGGTAAAAATTAACTTGCATCCCATCCTTATATAGATTTTCAAAATTTTGATGCATTTATTGCTCCTTCACCTACCCAATGTCCTCTCATTTATTGACCAATTTTTTTCTTTCCACGTGGTACATCTTCACGCCCCAGCTATAACCTTCTAGCATGCCTTCCTACCCTCTGGTCACAGACTTCTCTTCAGTGCACTTCCTTACACCCAAGTACCTCATCACTGCACCTTCCACTGGTAGTTGTTATGGCCTCCCATTACCTCGTGTTATATATTCCCTTCATCCATCTCCATCTTTGGTCACTTTTTAGAGGCAATCCTTTGACTTGAAAAGCACCCGTAGCAGTTTATTCCTTTCACCTTTCAATTCCCACAATCTTGTACCTAGATATCGACAACCACCCCACACTAAAAATATGTGTAGTCCTCTGCACATAAACATGCTTCATATAGTAATTAGCTTCATGCACGTAAGCACACTTATTACACAAGAACAATAACTAAATTGACAAAGCATAGAAACAAAGAAGGAAACACATTAAGGAAATGTAGAATTGAAAACCTAATCTAAATGGAAATATTGCCTTATTACAAACACCAAGAAGACTTATTTATAGTAGGGCTTTAGCCTACTCCCATTGAAGTAACCGGGTAGCCATGTTCCATAAAGTGCTTCTAACTGGCAAGCACCTGTTTCAAGGATGTAAGTGATAACATACTTCCCCAACCAATGTACCTTAAGTTTTCCTAGATGGTGCAAAAACTTAGAGTCATAAAGGAGCACCATTTGTCCTATCTCAAGATTTTTATCCTTGACGTGCCTATCATGCCATGCTTTCTACCTGGCCTTCTCTTGTTTTTGACTCCAACGTGCTATGGCTCGTTGCTCATCCAACTGGATTAAATTTTCAATCTGCTCTTCTAATGCTTTCTCATCAGCTAGACCTCCAGCATGCGCAATACGCAAAGAAGGTAACATAAATTCCATAGGAAGAACTACTTCTGTGCACAAAACACTAACTGAAATGGTGTGGCTTTGTTCAACCTTTTATATGTTGTCCAATATGCCCAAAGTACTGCAAATACTTTATCATCCCAATCCTTTCTTCCAACATCACATATTTTTTTGTCAATGTTTGGCTCAAAATTTTGTTGAAAGCCTTAGTAGTTCCATTTTCCTGAGGATGATAGGGTGTAGTCTTATGGTGTGCAATCATGAACTCATCCAATAAAATTCTGATTGTCTCATTAAGAAAATGTGTGCCCCTATCACTGGTCAAACTTAAAGGACATCCATACCTTGTAATAATATTTTCCCATAGAAACCTAGTTGTTGTAGCTGCTGTACAGTCCTTTGTAGGTGTTGCTTTCTGCCCACCTTTTCAGATAATTTGTGCATGTTATGATGTAGTGCGATCCAGTTCTCTATGTTGCTTGGTGAAATAGGACCCAAAAAATCTATAGCCCATTTCTCAAATGGATCTATGCTAGTAATAGGACTCAGAGGCATTTCATCTCATTGACCTAGTTTTCCAAGATGTTGACAATGATCACATGCCTTACAAAATTCCTTACAATATTTATAAAGGGTCTCCCACCATAGTCCAGTGAGTAGAATCTTGCACATTGTGGCATCACCGACATAGTGGCCACCCGTAATACCACCATGAGCTTATTCCATAATATCCATGCACTCATGTTCTAATACACAATAGTGCAATACCTCATCCCAACCCAATTTTTATAAGTCACCACTGATCAACATATAAGGTGCAACGCATATAGCAAGTTATTTCTTCTCCAAGGATTTCATTCCTTCTAGTGTCATCCCTGTTCATAGAAAGAAAATCAATGTCCTCTAGTTCTGATGGCACATGTTTGTAACCTGTATAACTATGCATCTGGCATGGTATCCTCAATTACTTTTTGCTTCTTCTCCTTGACTGTATTCTTGATAGATGGTCTGGTCCAGAATTACTTTTTCCTAGTTTTACCACAACTGTGAAATCAAATTCTTGAAATAAGAGCACCCATTGACATATGTGCCCTTGTAAAATAATTTATTTACAAAATAATTCAATGCCATGTGATCTGTATAAAATAAAAATGGTGTAGCTAGTAGGTACTGGTGGAATTTATGTAGCGCATAGATCATTGACAAAGCTTCGTGCTCTGTAGTTTTGTAATTATGTTCTGCAGGAGTCATCTTTCTACTAGCAAAATAGATAGGATGATCTATAATACCTGTATCTCTAGGTTGAGCCAACACCATGAGAATGGCCATGCCAGAGGCATCAACATGTACATGAAATGGTTTTTCCCATGAAGGAAAACAAAGAATAGGCATGGTAGTAAGTTTCTCCTTCAATGTCTCAAATGCGCGTTGTTGTTATTCTCCCCAGTAGAACATACCTTTCCCTTTCAGTAACTCTTCTAATGGTGTGGAAACTTTGGCATATCCTTTGATAAACTTTCTGTAATATCCTGTATGACCCAAAAATCCACGCACCTCACTTTGACTGTAGGCTCCCTTAGGCCTATAATGACTGCAACCTTTACTGGATCAACCAACAAACCCTCCTTGCAGATTATGTGTCCTAAAAGTATCCCAAACGGTGTAGAAAATATGCACTTCTTGATGTTCAAAGAGATACTCAACTATCTATACACCATTCAAACATTAAGTCAGATTGTCACAGTGATCCTTAACTAATCCATACACTAGTCTAATCATCTAAATATACCTATAAGAAGTTGTGAATAGAATTCCTTGAATGCTTGGACAACTATGCATGAAAATACAGCAGGCACATTTTTCAGACCAAAAGGCATGAAAGTATAGGTGAAGCTACCCCATTCAGTAGTAAATGTAGTATTTTCTTGATCCTCTTGGGAAATTTGGAGCTAATGATACTTAGAGAACCCATCTATAAACAAATAGATTTTGCGCCCTGCAACTCCTAGTATTTCCTCAGTGAATGGCGTAGGAAATGGATTAGTTACACATGCAACATTCACTTCCCTATATTCCACACATATTATAATCTATCCATCCTTCTTGATACTGATCACCATTAGACTAACCATTTCTGATTCATCAAGGGTCTTGATAATCCCAAACTTTAACATGTTATCAATTTATTCTTTGACCTTTTCACACAAATTGGGGTTCATCCTGTAGGGTCTCTTTCTTACTGGGCACACACCCTCTTTAAGCTTTATCTTCATATCCCCTAACAATTCATGCACACCTTTAAGTTCATGTTACTCCCTAGGGAATAAGTCTTGGAAATTCCTTAGTAACTCTATGATTTTTGTCACTTCAGAGTCTGTCCAATAGTCTCCAATTATGGCTTCCTTAGGATCAATATCTGTTCCAATATTCACCCACTTTTTCTTCATAGGTTCATGATAAGCACACGTGGTCTTATCCATATTGTCCAGTACCTCATGCATCCCTGTTGAATGGTTTACATCAAAATTATCTACTTCCTCGTCATCTACTAAGTAGACCATTTTTCCTTTCTCTTTCTCAAGGAAAGCACGTTGAAGTAATGTTGCATCGGCCTTTGGTTCTTCACCAAAATGTGCTTCTAAGCCTTCCTTATCTAATAACTCATGAAGGAGTTCTTCATCCTTGGCACTATCCCCCATAGTTAAGTGCTTTATGAATTTCAATGCTTCTTCTATTGGAGGCTTTGTAGAGAAGAAGTCAAATGTCTGGGCCATTTCTGTAATTAAATTGGAAATTTTACTATTTCCAGTTTCTCTATGGAGTTCTACGTATACATACCAAGCACGCATGCAGCCTTGTAAAGTGGAATAAAACTGGTGCACCCATAGCAAAAGTGGTAAAGCTTCCTGCCCTTCTGCCTAGAGTCTCTCACACTTCTAAATGTGGTGCTGAATAGATTAATTACCATGATAAGTATTAATTTGAGTAGGTGCATTGCTCCTGAAAAACCTAGTAGTAAGAGAAATCCAAATTTCATTCCATCTAACAAGATTATCCCTGTGGAGCACCCACTAGCATGTTGTTGTCCCACGTAGTGTATGTGCTAACATATTTCTTATTTCTAGTGGGTCTATCCACTTTTCTTCCATGGCGCGCAGGAATACCATTGGATCCCCTTCTCTTATGTAACAAGGTACCGAGTTTTTTTCTATTCTCCTGACATAACATGGTTTTGTTCCTTGAGGAAATATGCTCTTTACTTCGTGCCCTACCAACTCATAAGTGTTGTGAGCCCAATTATAACAAGAAATACTTGTAGTATCGCTAATAGACTATGCATCCTTTCACTAAATTAGTCATTCTTTGGCTGGTTCAATTATCTTTGGATCTCAGATGATGCGTACATAAATCCTATTAAGATATTCTTCACTTAAGGGTTCAACATAGGGCACAAATTTTCCATCTGTTAAAGGGATAATAACTCTTTCCTTTTTCTTTTTTTTTCAAAACTGATATAGCCCTTGTTGAACGAAGATGAGCATTATTTGCATATCACCAAGGACACCCCAATAAATTTGGGAAGCTATTTGACTCTGCCAGCGCTAAAACTTCAAAGTCTCTAGTGAACTTGGCTCCTTGTATGGTAATGAACACATCCTTCAAAAATCTGATGGGAGTGGCCTTAGTCCAATTAGCCATGAATAATACATTAGAGGATTCCTGCAATGGGGGTCTTCCCATTTGTACCTATGCATTTAAGGTAAGAACATTGAATTTAGCACATGTATCAATCAGTATATTACTCAATAGCCACCCATCCACAACAACATTCAGAGTGATTTCCTTATCATAATCCAGGCAATGAGGGGGAAGATTCACATGTAGGATTTACTGTCTAGTCTCAGTACTTGTGCACGGAATTTTTCCTTTTATCCAATCCCCTAATAGTGGAATGATATTTTCCTGGCGCAAAATTTTACACACTTCCCTAAAGTCATTTGTGTCCATTTGGACCATCTCTGATGCTTTCTTATACTCCTTTAAGTATTATATCTCTCCCTGAATATTCCTTAGAACTTCCATGGTTTCCTGATAAACCTCCTTCTGATAGGAAGGATCTGGGTATCGTGCATGAATAAATTCTTCTTTAGTGATGGTAGGTTTCTACTGTAATGCTTCCTTAGCACGTGCCACTTTAGCGTGAGTCGTGATCTTCACTTGTAGTGCCTTAGATTCTACTTCCATCTTAGGCATCCATTGATTTCCTACATCACGGTGTATCCTAACCATCCCTACACCTTTATTTTCTTGTTTATGTTTCTTACTTAGATTCTCATATAAGTCCTGACATTCCTCATAGCTATGGTTCTTTCCATAGAAAGAACATGTAATATTCTAGGGGTATTTTCACCTATAGAGGTCAAGAGATCCACATGTATAACATG
The DNA here is from genome assembly GCA_019776745.2 of Taxus chinensis. Lineage (NCBI taxonomy): Eukaryota > Viridiplantae > Streptophyta > Pinopsida > Cupressales > Taxaceae > Taxus > Taxus chinensis. Next base: position 742,408,193 of record CM034152.1, on the reverse strand, counting down.
TTCCGCAAGGTAACTCACTTATTCCACCACCACGTCCTCATCCTCTGAATCCACTTCGATATCCATGTCCTCTTCCATGACCTCCATCAAAACGCTCCTCATTCTTGTCATAGCGCGGTTGATTTTGATCCTGATCCTAGTGCTCATTCTTATTTTTAGAACTATCTGTTATACTTGTCTATCATACCCTAATTTCTATAGCATCATGGATCTGTCCAATCAACCAGTAGTATTCTGTGTCATGAGTTGTGGAATTGCAGATTTTACAGTAGCTTGAAACGTTCTTCCTTATTGTGTGTTGTAATAATGGGCAGTGGCTAACATCATGGTTTAAATGACATATTTCACAATCCATCAATAATGATCGTACTGTTCTACAAGGATAACTATCCTTTGTGTGACCTTATAATTCAAAATATATGTACCAAATCCCTATGCGTGTCTCATGTGCTGAATTTGTTGATATTTTCTCCATCTTCTTTTCCATGGCTGTTATTTGTGCTTCTAAGAATGGGCTAATGCTAGTATTAATACTCTCAACTGCCTCAGCATGTAGGGCTTCCTCTATTGCTTCGCACGGATCAGTGTATGTCTTATGTGATAATGTCCTCCTAAATGGTGTAATCAATCCTCTAACGAACCATTGTGCATGCTGGCTTACGTGAATATAATAGGAAATATTAGACAAAAGAGTTTTAAAATGGGAATCATACTTGCACACACTCTCAATAGTGCCTTTCTTGATATCTTTGAGTGCACTTATACTCTTCTACTCAAAATCCAGAATATAGAAATCTTTCAAGAATGCATCCTTCAATGTTGCATAATCCATGTTAGTTTGATCAGGGTCAAACTTCCTATACTAGTTGTGTGCACGTCCCTGTGATGTGGTAGCAAATTGGCTTGCCTTGCACTCTAAAGCCATGATCCCTTTTGCATGCCACAATATTTCACACATATGCACATGTTCAACAACATCCTCTATGCCCCTATACTATGGAAGACGAAGAGATATTTCCATGTAAATATTCTGGGGTTGGTGCAGACCTTGCCCACCTGATCCAGAACCTCCTGTGTTTCCCCTGCCTCTAGAACCTCCAGATCCACTATAACTAGAATCACCCATACCTCTTGATCCTCCACCTATAGTTGGAATATGACCTGTAGATGTACTTCCATGTGCTCCGATAGTAGTACTATATTGAACCCCTACGGTATGTGAAGTAGTTCCACTTCCAAAGATGAATCCAATATTTTGCGTGCTCATGTTATGTGCAAAGGATGCACCTAAAAACATACCTCCAAATAACAATGAAGTCATCTTCCCTGCCATTGATGTACTTTCTCTCTTACTTCCCAAACTCACATGTTGATTACTTCTCATACTAGATACTAGAAAATCAAGCGCAATGGCTAGGTTATCAAGTTGATTTAGATGCACGCTTACGGCCCAGGAAGTCTCTACTGGCATGCTTCTGCATGAGGCTGAGGAAGGATCCTTGTCATGCTTACTAAGATGGGGGAGTCCCTGATGCTCTATCTCCATGTCTTCTACGTGAGATTCAAATCCTTCATGAGCCATCTCTCTCCTAAATTCCATACTTTCTGCAATGGTACATTGCTTCTCTATCTCCCTTTCGCACACCTTATTATACTTAAGCCACCTTTCCTCTCTCTACCTTTCTGCCACTAGGTCTTCCATCTTTCACCAAACCTGCTCCTGCCCCCATGCGTGGTGGGTTTTAGTTAGCCATCATTTTACTCTCCAGATTTAAAGTTACCATCATGATCTTGATCGCCAGTGGAATTCCTTATAGGTAAGCTCCCATTGGATATTGTAACTACTGGAATTCAGCTACCTCTAGACACAAATAAGTGGAAATTGAGTATTCCAATATATAAATTTTCAAGACACCACAGAACCATGTACCCACAACTCGATTCCAAATAAGATCAACATCATAAAGGGCCTTAAATTCTTCCTACATTCAGACAAGTGCATGATACCTACAATTCCTCTTAGATGCATAAGCAATCATCCACTCGTATATTTCTACTAGAAAGATAATAAAAAATCTCTCATATAAACTGTCATAAAAATGTTGTTCCACCCACACGCGTGCATTAAACTCATATCCAATGTTGAATCATCGTGCATATTCTTCCTCTAGATCATGTATCTATTCTTGAACACTTGCTAAGGTCAATCGATATGTCTTCATCGCAAACCATCCTGAAAAACAAATAAAAAAGAGGTCCTGGAAACAAAACCAATTATGTAGCCTAAAATTAAGTAATAAGACCCTAGATGCGTTAGCACATCACTCAGCCTAGACTGAGCACTCACCTGAAGTGCAAAAAGGTACTAGGTACCTCTTTAGGGTTGTTGTTGTAGGATGTTAGCATGATGAAGACTTAACACATGTAGTTCCATTACTAACACATCATTCTATAGAGCATGTCAGATCTATATCTAAGGGAGATCAGAATTAAGTATTAACCATGATGAAATCAGGAACATACTAGATTCAGATAAACACAGAAATAACACTTAGATTTAGCCAATATCCTCCATTATATTAAATGCAATAAGTATAAAGAATCTTCATTACAATAACAATAGTATGTGCATAATGGATTTAGCAGCATAATCTCTTTATGTACGCATAAACGCCTCTCTATCTTTGCATATCTATATATTCCATCCTCTACATAGTTTACTACATACTTATAAGGGTGGGGACTCACCCTTCACCACTTATTTAATCCCAAAATAGGTCACATGTTATTATTATCCACACGCCGCTACAAAAATAGCCACACATGCAAGTGCGCTAACAATAGACTACTGGTAGTTAACTGATAGTAGTAGATCTATTTCTAGCCTATGTCCATACAAAGTGCTTTATATCCAATCCTCCAAAAATAGCCAATGTGTGGTGTGCACATCTTTGCCTCATTTGTGTGCTCTCGATGCCATTTCTAAAAATAGACCTTCATGAGTGAAAATGGCTAAGTCACAAAAGCTGAACTTCTTCTCCACACGCGTGTTCTCCCTATCTGTTCACGCCTTTGAATATGACTTGCTTTCTCATGTGGACTTCTTGTGTGCCTTCTGTCAAGTGTTATTTGATCAAAATATACTTTAAAATCAAACCTACGAGTTAGTGATCTCAAAACCTTGTACAAAACTATATTTTTCTTCACATCTTCTCATAACCATTTCATGGAGTTGACAACCTTGTCAACCCTAAGCAAATATGTAGAAATAGACTCATTATCATTCATCTTGAGATACTCAAACTGATTTCTAAAATTTTGAAGCTTAGAAATTCTTACCTTTGAGTCACCTCCATAAAAAAGTTTTAGTTTCTCCCATGCCTCTTTTGATAACTTCTAGTGCATTACCTTTCCCATCTCAGATTCACCAAGACCACATATGATGGCACTACAATCCTTTGACTTATCCCTACATGCCTTATTTTCTGTAGAAGTAGTAGGAGTAGTGGCATGAGGAGTATAACCACTCTCCACAACTTCCCAAACATCAAACCATAGAGAGATAATATGGGTCTTCATCCTCAAGCTCCAAAAATCATAATTCACACTATTACACAAATGTGCCTTCCTGGTTAATAACCCACTCTCTTGGCTCACCATTTTTTTGATTCAAAGGATATCCTTTTAACTAATCAAACTTCTCCAAAAATACCTTCTCTAATACCAAAGATTAGAAACACAATGGACTTGGGGAGGTCTGAATCATTCCTTACAAAATTAAATCAGATTTCAGATTACTTATTCAAATCACAAAACTAGTTATCCAACCATTAATGTGTGTACAATATCAAATACCGTACATGCAATGAACCATGAACAAGAGAATAAACACAATGACAAAAACTATAAGTAAGAAACCCTTCATGGGGAATAAAATAAATTGAAACACAATATTTATATTCATATGTTTCAAATTTAGTGTGGCACCAACCCCACAAGGATCACGAACCCCTAGTTTAGTAGTGCTATAACCCTACAAGGAGAACCAACCCCTAATTTTTTGAAAAACTAACTCCACAAAGAGGCTACAATCCCATACGATGATCACTCACCAACTAAACCACATTATGATGAAGATACCTAAAGTATGTTTCTTCCACAAATAATTGGAGATCACAAATTTAGATCACACTTTTTCAAACCCTAGGTCTTCAAACTTGCATGCTTCTTCACTTCCTTCACTTCTCAAATATTCAAAACATTTCACATACACTTTATATAATTATTACACCTATAAAACACTTGATCATATCTCAAATCATTCCTTTTATCCTGTAAAACACTCACACCTAGGTCACACATTTTGCACATGCTCAACTAGTTCAAATTTAAACCCAAGACATCACTATTATAGGCCCTTCTTGATTCAGATTAAAATGATTTCATTTTCCATCCTTTAAATAGACCATACCAACTTTAAAAAATTCAATTAAACTCATAACAATAGTCACATATGACCCATATAGGTCGTCCATGCCTAGAACCATCCATCATGCACCAAAAATCCTCAAAACCCTATCACTAGAATGACAAAAATCCTCTAACACAAAAGCTCTTTTTAGTCAATATATAAAAAATAACCACACATGTGTAATATGGAATTTAAAAATCATCCATTGTCACAATTTACTTGAATCAATCAAATTATTTCATTTAATGGGCCCACTGGTTCAATAGTTTCTTAAAACAACTGTTTCCAACAATCTAATTTTACCCTTAGGCATCTAGACCCTTAAAGATAAAATAAAACATGACATGTTACCACTCTATAGAAATCCTAAAACATGTATAACACTTATCATAAATTTAGACATCATGAAACATCCACTGGTTCAAACCACAACAACATTTATTTTCTCCAAATCAAATTGCCCAAAAAGAAGTTTTGCAAACTCAACTAGTTTACACCATTTATGAAACTTTAAAGACCTAAAAATGGATTATATATATGAAAACATAATTCCTATTCAATTTAAAGATGATAGAAATAATCAACCAATCCATTCCATGCACTAACCAACTTATTCTTTCATAAAACACTATCATGTCATGCAATCCAAAACATTTCTTGTCCAAAAACTGACCTAAAAACCACATCAAATAAACTTACAGTGAGACAAAACTTATAACATTGTAAATATATCTAAATTAAATTTCTATAAAATATTGTAACTCCTTCCAAATCCAAGTGGAATGCCTTCAACCAAGCTCATCTTTGAAAACTACTTGAAACTGCCCCAAAATTGCCTTTTGACCAGTCAACATAAATGAAGCATACTTGACCATTTAAATACATCACCATGACCTAAAACCATCATGGGAATCAGGATAAAATCACATAATTCACATAATGATCATTTATTTTGCAACTCCTTTTAATATTGTTGTCCCAAAACTGAACATCTTCATAAACATGACTATTTGAGCAGGGTCCACTCATCACCACAACCATAACTTTATGGAAACCTAGAGGATTAATCTACATGATCCAAAAATCATCCATGAACTTTCAATAATTTCTTTCCACTTAGGATCATTTTCTCTCAAACCACTTTTGAGCTAGGGTTTCAAACACATAAAGAGCTTTTTATCCTATTAACATTATTTCACAAAATCCTGAAGATGAAATGACCTAATTATTATTTTTAAACCTTATAAAATCAATTTAGAAACTTCCTTGAAAGCCACAATGTCCCATGTAAATCACACAATTCAGGGTGAGCATCAAAAGGTGTAATTCAAGCTAGAAATGCCCTTCTTCTTGACCATGCTTTACCAAAACTAACATAAATTAAAAAATATTCTTCATAAGGACTCAAAAAAATTCTCATAGGTTAAGGAAACCCCTATGCATCATCTCCAATCATTTACATTGTCTCAAATATCTCTCCATATCTCCATCGTATCTCATTTACATAGCTATCCCATAGTATTTTACACTGAAAATGCTAGGGGTCATTTGAAAAACCCTCATAAATCATCATAGAAACTATCAAAAAGGACCTAACATACCTATTACATATTGAATAAAATCCCTACATACATCTATGAGCTCTCATGGCTCCACATCTCATCCTCATGCCTTTTAACATCCATACCTGATCCAAATGAGCACCTTAAACTTAGTCATCCACCTGCATCTGCACCCTGAAACTCATGTGAGTGCCCAAGAACTTTCTAAAAATTCTCTAAATCATGAAAACATGATTCTAAATTCATCAAGAAGCTCAAACCTTCATGCAACATAACCTAGGATAGATAGATCATATGAATAAGCTAGCTAGAACAAGAAATTATCACTGAATCATCATATGAAACCAAGAACATACCTGAATATCCATGAAACCATCACTCTGAGAATCATATAACTCCACTCCATCATCAAATTTTTCATTAATGATGTTTTTCATCAATGAAAACACTTGAACCAAAACATGCCAATAGTCACTTCTTTGGCAAAGCTACCTCTCACAAATTTCTATGTCAAGGAAACTATTAGCCTACTGTGGAACAATATTGCTTGGTATATGCAAAATGGTGTGATAAAATTAAAAAGTGTAGTAATATTCATCATGCACCCACATATGACCTTCATCCCATCACCCCATCATGGTCCTTTTCCTTATGTGGCTTTGATCTCTTTGGAAAAATCAATCCCGAATCGGCTGATGGCCATAAGTTCATTATTACCACTATTGAATATTTTACTAAATGGGTTGAATCCGCACCTTTAAAAACCACTAATGGTCTCAATATATTTCATTTTATCATCAGTCACATTATTACACGCTTCGGCATTCCCTCCACCATTATCACTGATAATAGCTCCTCTTTCAAAAATAAGGAAGATAAAAGGCTTTGTGAAAAATTCAAGATAAAAAAAACCTTTTCCACCCCTTATTATTCATAGGGAAATGGCCAAGAAGAGGTGAATAATAAAACCATTGTCAAAATATTATGAAAATCTATTGATACCATTGGCGACGATTGGCATAATTAAATACTATATGATCTTTGGGCATACCGCATGAGTGTATGGACCCCCACCAATGTTATACCATTTTCACTAGTTTATGGTAATGAGACAATCATTCCCTTAGATATGGAAATACCCTCATTATGTATATCACTTAAAGGCATTCTCAAAGACAATGAGTATCATGAAAACTAAGTACATGAACTTTAAATTATTGATTCTTGTTGTGTACAAGCCCTAGAACATCTTTGCATATATTAGGTGCGCATTACACAAACTTATAATAGAAAAATCCACCCACATGAATTCAATATTGGCGATCTTGCTTTAAAATAAAAACTGAGTACACGAACTTTAAATTATTGATTCTTGCTGTGTGCAAGCACTAGAACATCTTTGCATATATCAGGTGCGCATTACACAAACTTATAATAGAAAAATCCACCCACATGAATTCAATATTGGTGATCTTGCTTTAAAATAAAATAAGAAAAATAGTACCACCAAGGCTCATCTAAAAGGAAAATTTAAATCTAATTAGCTTGGTCCTTATGTCATCACCAATTAGCTTGGGGGTGGCGCATATCATATTGTTACTCTCCTTAGTAAACCACTCAAGAACCCACTCAATGTGATGCATCTCAAACACTATTACGCATTAAATACCTTTATAACCCTATGATACACTTTAGTTCCATGGTTCATACTTGACTACTGATGGTATAATTCAAAAGATGAACCTCACATCCATTGCACTTAACGTTATGTGTTTCACGATACATCTTTCAAGCATCTATTTTTGTACAACACATTTCCTGATGACACACTCTTATTCTATGGTTCATTCTTTCCTATTGAGGGATATTTTATAAATGAACATCATCTCATACACATTCATTGGGGGGCATGCTAATCCTTTCATTCCTACATCTTCCATTGCATCCCAACATACTCATACTGCATTTGCATGTCTTGGTCGCATTTACTCTTACTATCTTATTATATCTACATGTTACACTTTGTTTTCTATGCTTGATGGATTCTTAGTATGTCACCATATTTCTATACACACACACACACACACACACACATTTTCACTTGGTCTTTTGAGGTGAATTTAAATATCTCATAGGTTTTTACATCATGTGATGATGTTTGACACTATATCTTTTACCAATCCCACTGACTCCTGGGGGCATATACTTTCACTACTCCCACACTCTACACACTTCAGGTTCTATTGATACATCATTCACTACTTCTCATTTCATTTACTTCACTTTTCACGAATATATACACAATTTGAAATACTATTTATTTTGCTAACATGTCAATGTGTGCTTCGTGTGTAGCATTTGCTTTGCAGGACTATATGCCATCATGGTTATCTAATACATTTTGCTTGATCTTGTTTTCCATTATTTACAGGATATGCCTTATGTCTTGTTTGATCATTTTATGCTTTTTAAAACTTCACCCCTGATTGTCTTGTAACATTTTGAGTGATGTCCCATGTCAGAAATTATCTTTTCATGCTCCATCTGGTCTTCGTACATGATTATTACATCGTCTTCTCTTGCATGCTAGATTTACTACTAAATCTTTTACTAGCCTATTTTTTTTCATGTTCCTTGGTTTATACCATGCACATACCCTCCCCCTATAAGTATCCATGTTAGATCAACATCAGGTCCTCTCCTTTGGGCTACATTCTCCTACTATTGTTGTATGCACCCCAAATGAGGGGGACATACATTGGGTGAAAAAATAACCCTACAACATATCAAAGCTATAGTTTGGATCATCACAGTATAGAAATGACACAGGAACACAGTTACATAACATCCCATAATCTGACTTGGGTCCAAAACATAGAGCATACACTAACACCCAGAACTAGACATTAATTTCTAAGAGCTCCTATCCTCCCGTGGGTGCTAATGTCCTAGTGGAAGACACAATAATTTTCTCAATAAAACATATCCTATAGTAGTTTACATAACAATTATACAATAACAAGAACTGGTCTTCAGTCATAGAATGTATTCTATCTCTTAAAATTAGTATAATCAGAACAATTCAGAACAAATTGGGACGTAACATCTGCAATGGTGCTCATTTGGAAGAGTAATAGAAGGAGATTAAAACAATACCTCTCTCCCCAAAACTTACCTTTCACATGAGATCTTTGAAAAAACTCTCACTTGGCATGATATTTCCCAGAAAACTCACTCTTAGTGTGATATCGCCCAAAAAAATTGCTCTCAGTGTGAGATCACCCAAAAACCTGACCTTCAACATTCAAAATCAGCAATCTCTAATCAACATGACACTTTTCTATCTTTTAATCTTTTACATATCAGGTGCACACTTTCCTTCTACACACTTTTACAAATTTTACATACTTATACATATGTTTCACTAATCTATCATATACAAAACTTTGACTAATTTATTGCTCTTATTTTGCAGGTATGTCCTTGCAAGAAGCAAATCACTTCTACAATAACACACTACAACAGACACGCTTCACCCCTAGGGTCCCACTTCCCTTTCCTAGTCTTTAAGCTTCACTTTGCAATCACTCCATTCTTCACTTATCCACTAGGCACACTATTTTCCACACTCTTTACATGATCATAAGGTACACACCTTCTATCTAGTTTATGTTATTGATTATTCACTTAACAACATAAAGTGGTAGAAAATTCTAGATACAAAATCATGCACTTGGGTACATTATTAGGTCCAAAATCATACTAATATATATATATATATATATATATATATATATATTATATATATATATGATTCCTAAAAATGACTAGTGGTTGACAATTGTCTTTGGCCTCTTTTATTTGTCTCTTTTCTTCTCTTTTTCCTTACACACCCTATAACCCTGAATGAACCTAATTGATTTATATTTTATGGCCTTGGACACTTGCGACCATTTAGGACATCAACACCCAGGAGCTCCCCTCCATATTGGACACCCTGACCCTTTATTACCGTTACACACTCCTTTTGGGTCTGTTTTATATTTTGGGAATATTTTTCACTTATAGGTTGGCCTTCCAGTTGTCAATTACAAAATTAAAACAAGGGAATCATATATATATATATATATATATATATATACACTTATTTTATTCTAAAAAATAAGGACCAAACACTAAGCATTACTATCATCACCTAAGTTTGCATTCCAGAGGTAATAAATCACTTCAAAGGCATCCATATAGCATCCATACAAGGGAAAAGGGTTGCATCACTTCTACATACACTACATAGGAAGGGAAGTCTATTCTATTCCATCCACACATATTATAAATTGATACCTTATAGATTTATCCTACTATAATTTATGTAACTTGCATAAGGGCATCCTAGGGCATCATTTCTACACACACACACACAAGAAACACATGGGGTCTAAGATGTAGTGCAGTGCTTGGTTGTAATTTCACTATTTGGGTGACTTCTGGGGTCATTTTGAATCCAAATTATACATATATTTATTATATTTGATGTGGTTTGTGGACATGTACAGGTAGACATTCTATTTTATAGGTTACATGTACCCTCAACAATCAAGTAGTGAATATCAAGGGACAGAAACCTAAACTTATAGTGAAATTCTTGCGACATAGAGGAATTCAGTTTCTAAGCATTTGTACGACCACTAGTGCCAAAACCCATTCCTTAGTGCTCAAGTGCCTCTTCCCCACCCTGGGTGCCCCTGTTTGGGTTTGTTCTTTAGTTCCAAATTTTACAGTGAGCAGTAATGAAATTGTCTATAGCCCATTCAACACTTTCACATGCCTAGATAACTTCTTGTTCATTCAAAAATCAACTAAGTCTTCCAAGCACTCCTTGCTTACGGTTTTACATTTTACATACTTACTTGCTTGTTTCATTACTGTATTTTTTCATTTTTATTATTTATTACAATAATCACTCTGTAATCATATTTAATTACATTTATATTAAATCATGGGAGAGATGGATGTTTCTCTCTCCTTCTATGACGCTTCTCGAATGATAAGTGCAACTACAGATTGACATGTCTCGATTTGTAACCAAATTGTAATCAAATTGTAACTGAATGATTGAATTATGTAATTGAAGAAGAGTGTCTGATACTATAGATCCATACTATAAATTTCTGGAAATTGTGTTGAAATGAAAAATGTATATTTTCCCCTAGGACATAAGCACCCAGATGGGACACCTATGCCACCATTCCCATCTGATACTAGGTGCTAGTGTCTATTCTCTGTTTATGATCCAAAATTGATTCTTGACCACTGTGTAACTGTGTGATTTTACCATTTCTGTACAATGATGTTCTTTTCTAGAGCTTTGTGCTTCTAGAAGCATGATTTTTCCACCCAATAGTTTCCCCTGTCATTTAGGGTGCATGTGATGAATGTAAGAGGATGTGTCCCATACAAGAGGACTAAAAAATGATATACATAAGGTAGTTTGGATACATATAGGGGGTAGGGGATGTGTATAGTAAAAACCAAGCACATGTAAACAAGATAGAATAATAAACAAGTGTGAGTGTAAAAGAGATAGGATGCAATAGAATACAATGTATCAAACAACTATGAAGATAATAGGTACTAAAAAAAGTGGTTTATATACATGGGACATCAATCATAATGTCACAAAATAATCATAGCCGAACTGAGCATATGTAAACAATGATCAAACAATACAGACAGCATAGCTTGTAAACACTATAAACAAATAACAAACAAGAAGTAATAGATAACCATAGTTTTATAGTATCCTGCAATGCAAGTGCTACACATGAAGTGCCCGTTGGCTTTTTACAAAGACAAATAGTATGTCAAAGCATGTATATATCAATGAAAAATAAGTTCTAGTTCTAAGAAGTAGTAAATGTTGTAACAATGGGACCTGTGAGTGTAAAGTATGAGAGTATAAAAGGTAGATACCCCTAGGAGCCTCAGTGGGACTAGTAAAGAATAGTGTCAAACATCATGCCTCGTGTAAGAATATATAAAAGTCTTGAATTAAACTCAAGATACCACGTGAATGCGTATGTGTGTATAGAAAAATTTAATGACATACTAAGTATCGAGCTAGCATAAGAAACAAATTACAACATGTAAGTAGTATAAGCTAGCAAGATTAAAGAAAACCAAGATGTGTAGATGCTATGTGAAAGTGATGGGGTGTTGTAATAATCAAGGTGTGCAGATGAGAGGGGATGTGTTCCCCCCAGTGGATGTGTGTGACATAAGGTTCATTTAATAATGTTAGGAATATCATATTAGCACTCACTTTATATGTGTTACTAAGGTTGTTAATAATAACAACCCTGTATTTATATGGACTAATATGTTACGAGTTGTTTTAACAACTCATCAATATTTTTTAGCGGTTTCCTATTTTATAGGATATGTATTTCCTATATATATGTAATGGTCTTTGAAGGAGAAATATAATATAGAAATCAATTTTTTTTTTGTCAATTATTTGCTGCTCCAAGATTTGGTATTAGAGAAAATTATTGATCTTGTAATGGAGAAATAGTTTTATTTGGAGGGAAACTATAACTCTTTATTTTTCCTTGTGAAAGTTAATTTCTTTCCCAAAATTTTCATTATATCTTAGATTATATTCAAAATGTTCAGTCTTATATAAGGGATATTTGTAGAGCTTTGACCATGCAACCAGAAAAAGTTTTCTTTGTATAATGATGTTGATTTTATAGACTTTACAACGAATGTCATCTCATAATTCACTGTGTGGCTACTCTCTACCTTCTCCATTCATTGTGATATAATTTTTCATCGATCTGCATCAATAGTCTACAATGTTTTTAATAAAAAATATACTTCAGGCTCCTCACATTTGGGTTAATTCAGTTTGATTTGCATTTACCTTCAACATTTGAACTTGATCACCCACCGCTAGCTCCTTTGCTTTGGATTTGACATCCCTCATTCGATACATTTTCCTTTACCTCATGGATCAACCAATTAGATATTTACATTTGGAACAGTACCATGACAACTATCATCCTTCAATGTAGTAATCCAAGGCTCGATTTATAGATCATTAAATTTTTGAATTAGATTTCATTGGCATTATCTATTGATAAAGCATCTGGAAAAGCATATTCAAGCCACAACTCATTCGAGAAGAGGTATATCTATAAGTTTTTCTTCTTTTTAATAAAACTACCTCTATTGGCCTAAGCTCGCCATACATTATATCAAAGGTGTGTTTTCTTGGATACATTTTTTGAATTGACATGTAATGTGCCTAACATACAGTTAATTTTCTAGAATATCCAATTGGTCACAGAGAAACATTAGTAGTCATGTCATATTTATCCTCAAAAGAGTATATATCATTAGTTAATATTTATGTATTTTTTATTGTCGGTTTGAGTTGATTAAGATTATTATAGTATCATGTAAATAAGTATTCAAAAATAGGTCTACTCAACATAAGTACCATGATAACTAAAGTTATTGACAAAGTCAAGTGGTCTTGTTTGTAGATGTTGTTCCCTTTTTCCCTTTTAATAATACAAGAATATGATTAGTATTAAATTTATTGGTTTGGTCATCGTGAAATTTATTTGTGTTATTATTGTAAAAATTATTTCATAGTCTTTTTCATCACCACATCACCACATTATCAAATTATCATTAGATTTTGTTTTAAAAAGTGTCATTATATTGTCAAGTTAATCAAACAGGTGATTTTAGGATTTTTTTTATTGTTTAGTCAAAAGAGTCAAGTTGTCAAAACTTTAAAAATAAAAAATATTTCCTCACGGACGCATTTTCGGTGGAATCTGATGTTTGAATTGTAATTAAGCTCCATGATCACATCTGGATGAACTAAATTTTGGTTTGCTCAAATGTGCACCCATGTCTTGGGTCTTGGAAGGGCTGAGGTGTTTGATCCCCAAATTTTGGGACCTTGGGTACTTGGGACAGATCTTCAGAGAATGTCAATTCCTCTATCTATTTCTACTTCTACTGTTACTCCTAGTGCTGAAAGGGAAACTAAGATAATAATGCCAAGAGACCAGGGATAGAAGGATAACATGAAAGGAAACTACACTAAAAGTTGATAGAACCAAAAAAAGAGGGATGAACACTATCAATTGTGAGTGAAAATGAAAGGAAATGTGTGGAAGAAGGCTATGCATGTGTAGCACAGCTTAAAACTTATTTACCATATCACATTCATGGAATAAAACTAAATAAGGAACTGCAATGAATGTGAATGACACAACCAACATGCAACGACGAAAGAAAAAGCAAGAAGAAGGAATGTAAACCCGGTAGGATAGAGAATAGTCACAAAATTATTCTTCTATTACTTCCATAAATGCACAATGTTGTTACAATGGCGAAAGAGGCCAATATCCACATGCGAGAGCTAGATCTAGAGGTTTGTAATTCAGAATACAAAAAAATATGAAGTCCTTAGTAGAATGCGTAAGGATCCAAAGTGTCCAACATAACAAACAAGTCTATCTCTTACATTTATAAATGAATCCATGGAGGAAGAAGGTGATAAGGAGGGAAACCCCGAATTTAAAATACAACCACCAACAAGAAGTAATGAATGCCTATAAATCCACCTAGAGATCTATGAATTATGTTTCCCCAAGCCTATTTAGTGTGTTGAATAAGAAAGGAGGGTGGATCATATCAAATCGAGGTGGTTGGAGCAATAAAATCTACTCACTGATGCTCAAAAAGATGTTTTCCCATTTCTCACCTACCAAATCCATGAAGAGTTTGAATTTGAATCTCTAACATTGTAGTTAATGTCAACATATTTCTAACGAGTCTATATGCTCACCGATCTAAGCTCTATAGAAAAATATATGATTGTCAGAAGATGTTAGCAGTCATCGGCGCAGGCAAAACACGTGGTGTGCGTACAGATTGGTTGAAAAGATGGCTAACTGTGTAAATATTTTTTGTTTTCTGCCACATGCCACTTGTTGATTCATTGCAAGGATTTGACACCCTATAGGCGCGCTCTGACTAGTTACACGTGACATAGTCAAACATGTTAGAAGATGACATGGCATAGAAAGGCATAAAGGAGGGCGCGCAGGTGCGCACATGGAAGAATGAGGTGTAGGAAGAAGACAAAGGGAAGGTGCATAAGAGCGCGTGAGATGGCCAAGGATTTAGCTAATTGAAGCACAAAATTGAAGAAACTGATTAGAAAGAAGGTGGAAGCACAAAAGGTGGGTGCAAGGGAGAAGTGAAACAAAGAGGAAAAGGAAAATGGAGGGAGAGAAAAGAAAGTGGATGAGGGCACTTGAGGAAAAAGAAGGTGATGCCAAGGGGAAATTGCAACCAAGGAGTTATGCTAATTGAACTTGAGTGCACACAACCTTCAATGGGGAACTAAGAGCCAGAATGTGTATACAAGTTACCTGAATAACTAGGAGAGTTATTTGGATAACAATTTTTGACAACTTTTAGGGCCATCTGCCTGCTAGATGAAGAAGATCAGTAGCATGGAGCATCCATTTGGCATGGATTCTACTTATACAATCATGAAACTACCCTTGTAGTCACTTGAGGATCATTTCTTGACTCTGTTCTGAATCTTGCAACTACCGAGAGAAGCTTTGCATTTTGGAAGCAATGGAAGAACATGTGTAAGAAGCCTATGAGAAGAAAGAACTATGTTCAAATAAACAATGTGCGTGTAATGCACTTGGAGGAATTAAAACTAATCTAATACACACAACATGATGCAACAAAATTAATGGAAGGGTTTGAGATAGATAACATTTACTGGGATTTGTAGCGCGCTTCCATCAAGATGACTTAACTTGAAAGAGTTAGCTTATTTACAAGAACTGATGATGTATGGGCCACTCTAAAGTGCATCAAATTTTGAATGACACCCTGGTTTAAATCAATCAACATCCCATTTTAGAACCAAGAAATTTGAAAGCTTGAGGCCTATCCTTTCTATCAAACCATTTCTTTGTTTCTTGATCATGACAGAGTTCTTTGATTCTTCAAGATTAACCAACTCTGTCATTCTAATTTCTCTTTGGTCTACACCTTCAAATTCCAATTGCTAGGAAAGCACTAAAAAATTTAGCTTGAGTGCCAAAGGAAGGGTAACCTCCTTACCATAGAAAATATTGTAAGGTAAAGTTCCTATTTCCTTTTTGACAGTTTCTATCTTCCCAGAGCATGCGCACAACATTTGTATGCCACTGTTTTGGGTTAATGTTTATTGTGCGCTTCATGATTCTGATCAGGTTCTTGTTTGCTGATTCTACTAGATCATTTCCCTGAGGGTAATAGTTAGAAGAAGTCTTCAGGTAAATGCCCAGACTTAGAGCCCAATAAGTTATTTTAGTACCAAGGAAGGCTTTTGCATTATTAGAGATAATGGTTTGAGGAACACCAAACCTCGTGACTATACCTTCGAGAAAGTCAAGGATGATTTAATCAGTTGATTCCTTAATTGCGAAAGCTTCTATCCATCTGGTGAAGTAATTTGTAGCTTTCAACACCCATATATGTCAAGCGCTTGAAGGTGGATTAATCATGCCTATGAATTTGAGACCCCATTGCACAAAAGGCTGATCCGCTTGGATTGGTCAGAGGAGAAGTGCTACTAATATTTTCTTTCCTACAAAGAAAGAGTATTCTTTGCATTTTATGACCCACTGTGTGTATCTACAAACAAGGTAGGCCAAAAGATACCTACCATTATGATTTTCATCATTGTAGTTTTGGCATAGAAGTTTCCACCTGAGAATCCATCGTGAAATATTGCTAACACTTTTTCAGTCTATGTGCCATTAATGCATCTTAACAACACACCATCAAGATTCCTTTTTAAAATAAGTCCATCAATCAACACATAAGGGATAAATTGTAACCTTAGATGTCTTATCTTTGATTTTTTTAAACCAGTAGGGTATGCACCCTTGGAAAGGAATGTGATCATGTCCTTCATCTAGTCATGCACACCAGGGTCTATATTCTACTCAAGTTCTACACACAGGAGGTCCTCATCTAGGAAAAATGATGCCTCAGGTTCACTCTGTGCATCCTCAACAATCTTCCTACAGAGTGTGCTACCTCTTACCAGATTTATGGCCTTGATAGTCACATCATACTCCATGATTTTGGTCACCCATCGTGCTCTCTTCTGATTTATTTCTACTCCCATGATGAAGTATATGATATAAGAGTGGGAGACTAGCACCCTGATATGATTGGTAGTGAGTTACTTTTTAATTTCTTGAGTGCACACATGATGGTGAAGAAATACTTCTCTATGTGACTGTAATTTAGTTCATAATCCTTCAGCGTTTGGCTGAAGAAAGCCACTGGTTATGTTATCCCTTGTCTATTTTCTTGTGTTAGGACAAAAGAAACACTTGCATTAGCACCTTAAGCATAAAGGATGAAATCCTTGGAATAATCTGGGTTGATAAGTGTTGGCACACAAGTGATCTCTTGTTTGATTTTGTTGAAAATTTCTCTTCCTTCTATTGTCCATCTCAAGGCTATGTCCTTCTTGAGCATCAAGGTGATGGGCCGAACTAGTCATGCAAAGTTAGGGATAAAACACCTAACAAAATTTATCTTGCCAAGGAAGGACTGTAGGGATTTTTTGTGCATCAGCAGGGAAAGAGCTAGGATGGCTGAAATGAACTCAGGATCAATTATGATGTCATCCTTTGAAACCACATGGACTAAGAGCTTTCCTTGCACCACTACAAAATAACACTTCTTAGGGTTAAGAGACGCCCCAAATTCTCTTCATCTCTAAAAGATTTTCTCTGGGTGCGCTATATGGTCTGCACTTTGCTTTGAGAATACTGTTATGTCTTCACGGTAAACCAAGATGAACTCATTAATGTAACCTTTGAAGGAAATATCCATGGCACGTTGAAATGTGGCACCCATGTTTGATAGAACAAAGGGAATTTTTTGATATGCATATGTTCTCCACTTGGTTGTAAATGTTGTTTTGAATTGATCCTCTTCCTTGACTAGGATCTAATTGAAACCTAAATATCCATCTAGCATGGAGAATCTTTACGCACCAACTACAGTCTGCAGAATTTGCTCCATTAAAGGCAAAGGATAATGATCCTTCAGAGATGCCTTATTCAAATCTCTGAAATCAACATAGAATCTGATTTCACCATTCTTTTTGTGTATTGGAACCTGATTTGCGACCTAGGTAGAGTATTTGATAGGAAAAATAATATTTTCCTCAATGAGTTTTGATAATTCCTTTCTCATGAGACGCTCTATATTTGGATTGACTAGTCACTATTTCTGTCTGACGAGCTTGATACTAGGATCAAGGTCAATGGAATGTTGAGAAACACTTAGATCAAAACATTTGAGGTCTTCATGCTCCCATGAGAAGATATCACTGTATTTTTGATAGAGAGAGATAAAGGCATGTTTCTCTTCACGAGCATAGGATTCATTGAGCAAAAACTCTTTTTCATGTGTAATACTCACTGGGAAGTAGTCTTCTTATGCAATGCACATGTACTTTTCTTCACCCTTGAACTCATCATCAGGGCTAAACATTTTCTCTAAGGTGACCATACCTTTAGGTAACTTATTTTTCTTCAACTACATCACTTAGTCACCATAGCTGTCATGCACGTTAGCTTGCATATTTGATGAAAACTTGGATTTATTTTGGATGAACTAGATGATTTGCACGTCGTTGTCAAACATTTTCTAGCTAGTGTTGTTTTTTGGAATGGATGGTTTGATCACCATATTTATGTGCTGAGTATTTCCTTTGACAAATTCCTCCGCAAGAGAGAACTGCAAACCAAGCATGACCACCGGGTCAGATTCTTTGTTCATTTTGTGTGGCACCATCTGCATATTTAGAGCATAAAATATCTCAAAGAGGTCCTAAATTCTATGTTTATAAGATTTGAGAAGATTATTCTTTGTTTGACATTTGTTGGTAAATTGGTGAATAACCAATTCTGTGTCCCCAAAGATCTACAGTGCCTTAATTTTATTATTCTCAACGATGAGCAAGCCATGGACCAGCACTTCATACTCTACCACATTGTTGAAGCATGCAAACTGTAGCCTATGTGTGAAGAAGAATTTCTCATCCTGAGGGGAAATGAGAACCAATCCTACTCCCATGTCATTTCTGCTTCTGGATCCATCAAAGTTCAATTTCCATAGACCCAACTCAACTTTGTCTTTCTTAAGTGCACGCGGCAACATAGCTTATTCTTATTTAAATGCATTAAGTACCAATCCTAGTTTCATAAGCTTCCATTTCTTCAGTTTATGGATCAAATTTATGGTGTCTCTCCACCCATTCATCAAGTACAAGGTCAAGAATAGAGGTTGGAAGAGACTTTTCTTTAGGAACTGAAGCTTGTTCTTTTTGGATTAAACAATTGGATTGGAGAGGGGATGGGACATATGAATCTACATGATAGGAAAATATAGGCTCAGCTTGTATGGTAAACTAGGTACCATACCTTATCTTGAATAACATATGAGACCAATCAGAAGACAAGTAACCAACCACTTTAGTAGTAAAATCTCTTGACAAACATAGGGAAAATAAAGGAGGTAGGTTAATGATTGACACATCTTGAGTAATGGTTAGGCTTGGGCATGCATGGAGGGTTCACTCAAGATCCTTGATTACTCCTAAGGTGGTGACAGTCGAGCCATCAAGTTGCAGGACTCCTTTATACATGGGAATGTAACTAAGGCCTAGGACATCAAGTATCTTC
The DNA here is from genome assembly GCA_019776745.2 of Taxus chinensis. Lineage (NCBI taxonomy): Eukaryota > Viridiplantae > Streptophyta > Pinopsida > Cupressales > Taxaceae > Taxus > Taxus chinensis. The sequence goes on along the minus strand of CM034152.1, from coordinate 742,388,355 downwards.
TTGGGCATAATAGAAGTACTAGCACTTGAGTCAATCATGGAAATATGCAATAGGTGTTTTCCTATAATCAAGGACATATAGAAGGTTGGGGTTTTAAAAAAAAATCTTACTTTTTTCTCCTCTTCTTGGAAGACATTGATAGAACTGTGTAGCTTATGTATAGTTGGATCAATGCGCAGAAGTTGCGCCAGAGCTTCATTCAACAAATCCCACTGAGATGGAATGGTCAGGGTATCCCACATTGTGACATTTATGCTTGTTATCTTCATTTGGTCAACAATGCTAAATGGAAGGCCCCCTATCTTATGCATTTGGGGAACAACACCCCTTTTTGAGTGTTCAAGCGCGAAAGCCTTGACTTTAGCTAACATGGAAGCTTGACCTACCAAATGAGGGGTGGGCATTGCTTCAGAAGGAGCTTTGTGTGGGACCTCTTGCATAGGGACTTGATCCCTTTTACTACAAGATGCCTTGTCTGCATATTTCTTCTTTTGAGGGTCTGCTTGCATTTATTGGAGTGAGACTTGTGCACCTGAATCTAACAGTCTCTTCTTGTATCTTGTGTTGTCCGAAACTTGGGTGCATGGCATATTTGTATTTTTTTCAACTTGGTTGATTTCATAGAAGTCCTCTACACCAAAGAACATCAAATTTGTTTCTGGAGGAGCTTCTGGACTTCATGGATTTTTTGCTTCATGGGTGATTGTTGAAGGCTTGCACATTGAATCATTATGGATCATGAAGGATTGGGTACGCGTAGCATTGACACAATGATATTGAATGTGAGGCATATTTTAGGGGAAGCACCATTCTAACTCTGGTACCAAATTATTCTAAAATGGAACAAGCACTCGACTCGTATTGGGTGCTGGAAGAGAAGGTGCCAGAGGAATAATTTGCAAGGGAAGATTTGCATTGGGCTATCATCTATCATTTTATCGGTTGGGTGCGTATCTTTGATTTCCATATTGATTCTCTGAAGGATGATTTCTTTGACCATGCTCTTGATTAAAATTTCCTCTATAGGCTTGCACCTATTGTTTCTCTAATGATATGACCTTGTTTGATAAATTTCTAATCAAGGCCTTCATCTCTTCATCTTATTTGTGTTGCACTAGAGAGTATGATGTTGATGTAATAGGTTGCACACTTTACTCAGGAACAGGGATAGGGGCCATAAAAGGCTGGGGCACTTTTGAAATTTTTGGGAACAAGGGCATAGGCGGTCTAGCAGCTATCATTCCCACTTGAATAAGAATATTTTCTACCCTTACTACAATATTATAAGTAGCTGGTAGAGTCCTACCTCCCCTAGATTGGATCATAACTGAAATATCACTATTGAGTGCCTTTAGATAATACATGAAAGCATGTTGGGTTGTAGTTCTTACAACAAGAGGGATTCTATCCCAAGTCTTTTGAAATCTGATGTTGAAATTAGTCATCTACTCATTGAGCACCCTCCTTTTTGTTGTTAGTTTCTCCACCATAGATAGGTGATCTGACTTATATTCAAAGTAATTGCAAAGAGTTGTTCCAATCTCATCCCGGGTGGTGATGGATCCAATTCTCAAGCCTTGGTACCATTGAAGTTCTTTAACTTTGAAAGAGGCCATAAGTAGCCTAACCGCTACATAATCATGTGTGATAAAATAGAGTGAACATACGTTTTCTATATCCTAGATATGCTCCTGAGGGGTGACTTGATCCTCACGAATAAAGTATGGAATACTCTTGAGCACACCATTTGGCATATCATGTTGCACAACCACTAGTAAGGGACTCCCTCTAGGAAAGTTTGTAAAGTTTCTCAGTGGAGGAGGTTGTTGATGCACCATTGCAAGGTGCTTAGGTTATCTATTTTGAGGAGTTGAATGGGCATGACATGTTGGAGATAGATATACACGTGTGAACTTTATAGAATGAACTCTTCTAGGGGATATATGGAGGTACTCAAAGGAATCTTCAGTTGCTGCACTTTTCCTCGTATGTACTCTTCTCATGAAAGGCACTCAAGACTACTAAAACATATATTTTGAAATGCTGGGAGTCACGAGAAGTGTTGAAATGAGCCTCCAAAGGCTGAAAAACTAAGTCCACACACCAGAACTTAGAGATATGAAATTTGAGATTTCAATTTTTCTCCCACCGGGCGTGCCAGAAACTGTTGGTTGCTCAAATGTGCACCCATGTCTTGGGTCTTGGAAGGGCCAAGGTGATTGAAACCACAATGGAACCATCCCCAAGTTATGGGACCTTGCGCACTTGGGATGGATCTCTGGAGAAGGTCGGTTCCTCTATCTATTTATATTGCTACTGCTACTATTACTCCTAGTGCTGAAAGGGAAACTAAGCTAATAATACCAAGGGAAAAGGGATAGAAGGATAGATGGAGGTACTCAAAGGAATCTTTAGCTACTGCACTTTTCCTCTTGTGTACTCTTCTCATGAAAGGCATTGGGAGTCACCAAATGTGTTGAAATGAGCCTCCAAAGGATGAAAAATTAAGTCCACACCCTAGAACTTACAAATATAAAATTTGAGATTTCAATGTTTCTCCCACCAGGCATACCAGAAACTATTGGTTTCTCAAACATGCACCCGTCTCTTGGGTCTTGGAAGGGCCGAGGTTTTTGAAACCATAATGGAACCATCCCCAAGTTGTGGGACCTTGCATGCTTTGGATGGATCTCTAGAAAAGGCCAATTCCTCTATCTATTTCTACTGCTACTGCTACTCCTAGTGCTGAAAGGGAAAATAAGCTAATAATGCCAAGGGACCAGGGATAGAAGGATAACATGAAAGGAAAATACACTAAAAGGTGATAAAACCATAAAAAGAGGGATGAACACTATCAATTGTTAGTGAAAATGAAAGGAAATGTGTGGAAGAAGGCTAGGCACATGCAGCACAGTTTAAACTTATTTACCATATCAATTTCATGGAATAAAACTAAATAATGAACTGCAATGGACATGAATAACACAACCAACACGCAACGTAAAATAAAAATCAAGAAGAAGGAATGCAAACACATTAGGACAGAGAATAGTCACAAAACGATGCTTATATTACTTCCAGAAATGTACAATGTTGTTATAATGACGAAAGAGGCTGATATCCACATGCGAGAGCATGATCTAGAGGTCTGTAACTCATAATACAAAAAAAATGAAGTCCTTAGCATAATGCATAAGGATCCAGAGTGTCCATCATAACAAATGAGTCTATTTCTTACATTTATAATTGAATCCATGGAGGAAGAAGGGAAGGAGGGAAAACCTGAATTCAAAACACAACCACCAACAAGAAGAATTGAATTCCTATAAATCCATATAGAGATCTGTGAAGTATGCTTCCCCAAGCTTGTTTGGCATGTTGAAGAATAAAGGAGGGCATATCATATCAAATTGGGCAGTTGGAGCAATCAGATCTACTCATTGATGCTTAAAAAGATATTTTCCCATTTCTCACCTACCAAATCCACCAAGAATTTGAATTTGAATCTATGGCACTGTAGCTGATGTTAGCAAATTTCCGATGAGTACAGACACATAATGATATGAGATCTGTAGCAAGATATATGGTTGTCAGAAGATTTCAGATTTGTTGGCACACGCAAAACATGTGGCACATGTGGATTGGCTGAAATGATGGTAAAATATGAAAATATTTTTCATTTCTACCACGTGCCACTTTCTGATTCGTTGTAAGGATTTGGTACACTATTGGCATGCTCTGACTGGTTGCGTACAACACACTCAAACATGTCAAAAGATGACTTGGCACAAAAGGGTGCAAAGGAGGGCACACAGGTGTGCGTGTAGAAGAATGAGGTGTGGGAAGAAGATAGAGGGAAGGCCCAGGAAGAATACAGAGGGAAGGCATGTAAGGTTATGCGAGAGGGCCAAGGATTTAGTTGATTGAAGCATAGAAGGGAAGAAGATTATTAGGAAGAATGTGGAAATGCAAAAGGTGGGCGCAAGGGAGGAGTATAACAAAGAGGAAAAGGAAAGTGGAGGGAGAGAACAGAAAGCACATGAGGGAGCTCAAGGAAAAAGAAGGGGCAGCAAGGGGAAACTTCAACCAAGGAGTTATGCCAATTGAACTTGAGTGCGCACATCCTTTAATGGGGAACTGAGAGCCAAAATTTGTATACAAGTTACTCAAATAACTAGGAGAGTTATTTGGATAACACTAACAACATGAAGTCATACGATGGAGGTGTTTGCAATGAAAAGTTTGCAAAAGATATGAATATGGGGTAGGAACTTCTAAAGAAACCCCAAAATATTTGAAACAAATCACTCAAATGATCATCATATTAGAGAAAAACAAGAGCTACCTGTTATCCAAAATAATCCCCTTGCTTATTTTTTGTAACTCCCCTTCATTTATTCCTTCCTTTAGCCTCAGTTTATTTTTTTTCACTTTTCAGGTACTCAAAATTTTCTAAAAATGGTTTCATTGGATAGAGAATCTTATCAGATTTCCAGAAAGGTAAAATTTTACCTCTAACTCCTTGTATTTTTCAAGTTATGGCTCGACGGAGTTTTGGAGGGAAATTTTCCCATGGGAGGTCCACCAGCGAATCAGAATGCACCACGTCAGCAGCGGAATGGCGGGAGGTGGGAGAGATTTTGAAAATTTTCCAAGTATTGGTGGGGTACACAAAAGGAATTTTTTGGCCCGAAGGCCCACCAGCCAATAGGAGGAGGCCACGTGTCTATGGGGTCATCAAAGTTTGGACCGGCGGGAAGAAATTTGAAAAAATTCCAAAGTTAGCACAATGGGAAATTTTGGAGTGAAGGCCCGCCAGCCAATCAAAATTGGCCACGTGTCCTCAGACCGGCGGGAGGCGGAGGTGCGGAGGTAAATTTTCCCTTTCACCAAATTAGGGAAAATAAAGTGATGAAAGCCCGCCCCTGATGGCCCGCACCAATCAGAGCATGCCACATGTCCATGTGGCTAGAGAAAACCTTAAGGTGGGCCCACAGAGGAGAAAGAGCTTGTTCAAACCCGAGCCAATGACAAGGCACCATGTGTCCCATTCGGGGAAATGGTCAGAGTCAAAGGAAAATTTGGAAGTGAAGGCTCGCCAGCTAATAGAAGGATGCCACATGGCATCAAGGCTTCGGGCCGGTAGAGAATTTTGGGAAATTTTTCCCAAAGGTCAAAAAGAGGGAAAATTTTAAACTTTTGGCCTGTCAAAACTCAAATTTGCCCTAGTTTTTCCCTAAACCTTCAAAAGGGCATAAATTTTGATCTAGAGCTCAGATTTTTGCATTCTTGGTGTCATTGGAAAGCTGGTGAAATTCTCTACATGATAGAGGGATCAATTTTTGTTTTGGTGGGGTATAGAGAGAGAAAATCAAAAAATGCCTCTGGCATGGGAAGGAGAATAGAACTGACGTTTCAACCACCATTTTAAATGAAGTATGGATTCCATTTTCTCCTAGCATGGCCAAAAACATCAGGGCATGAACTTCCAAGGGTACCCATGTTGTTTTAATGTAATTTGGTTAGTGGTTGAAGCATTCTTTCATGTTTTCCCACGTTTCTTCTTCCTGGCTCGCAATTTTCACCATTAAAAGCTAGATTTGGCTCATTTGTAAAGGGTTGAACATTTTTATGTTTTGCAAACTCCCTCTTTCACCCTAGAAAGTGATTTTGTGGAATATCAGACCTCTTTTAGGACTGCAACATGTTTTCTACCTCTCTGCTATTATAATGCATGTATTTTTGATATTGGAAATGATAATGCAAGCTCTGTGAATGAGTTTCAGTCCTCTTCTTGTTTTTTTACTTCACTTCTGATCTTTCATTACATTTTATTAGTTTGTGCATGATGTTTTGTTGCATTCTCTTAATCTGTGTCAATTTACAGAAGTAAATGTTCACCACTCCTTTGGTGTATCACCTTATTAGTCTTTAGTTTTATTTCTTTTGCATCTTCTACCTCTATCCCCTTGGAATTTAGAGTAGGATTTTGAGTATAAACCTCTGCAATTTGCAAGCATACATCTAATCAGAGGAGTTGACGAACCAGCCTCTAACCTGGAGATTCTTTTCTGATTTTTACAAGTCCCACACTTGGGGAAAAGATTCAATGTTGTGCAATCACACTGGATGTCCATTATCAAACTAAAAATCTAAGAAGACATCCAGGGGGTGCTTTTGATTTGCACTAATAGTTTTGGCATGCCGGGTGCGACCTACAGGTCTCCATCTTCATTGCAAAAAAGTTGATGTGCATTTGTTGCAAGTTTTCTCTTAAAAAGAGCCCTGATATGCACATCTGGCGACTCCAAAGAGAAAAAATCAATTGGTTTCAGCAGTCATAGTCTAAAGATTCATGAGAAGAAACAACACAAGGTCAAGAGCCAGAGAAGAAGGGTTATCTGAGTATCTGTAGCTATCTCCTAGAAGAGGGCATAGAGGAAGGAGGATTCAAAGGTCTCCATCTCCACCAAACATAACTCTATCAACTCCTCCTCCTTCTAGACCTTTCACTCAATCTATAAGGGTTCTCAGGCCAATCAGAATGGCACAACAAAACCCTTATGTCAACTTCACTGGTAGCAGCCCACTTGATCTCAATGCACAAAAACTAGTTCCAGTTGCAGCATTGAAGAAAATTCCATATTTCACTGGAGAAAATCAGACCACTCCTAGTGATCATGTTAAAGACATTGCTAATGTTTGTGTAATCCATGAGATTATTGAGATGTACATTACTGTCAAATTGTTGGCATCTTCATTCAAAGGGAAAGCATTGCAATGGTTTAGGAGCCTTGGGGCTGGTTCTTTCCAAAATTGGAATCAGTTATGCATAGCTCTCCATGAGTAGTTTGAAGAAAAGGGAGATAACTTGTCTCTATTGGAACAATTGAAAACTATCAAGAGAGCTCCCAATGAGTAGCTGACTAACTTCAACTTCATATTTCAAAGGACTTGGGATAGAATTCCAGTAGCAGTAAGGCCAACAGATGAAGGTGCTTTTCTATACTATCTCAAAGTTTTAAATTCTGATATTTCTATGTTAATTTAATCCATGGGAGGTACAACTATACCTACAGCTTATAGCATTGCCATTAGAGCTGAAAATTGTCTGATTCAAATTGGTAAGCTGGCTCCTAGGCCTCCCATGCCCTTGTATCCAAAATTAGAAAATTCAAGCACTAGTCAAAAACCTACTATAGCTCCTATCCCCACTTCTAGAAATCAGAGTTTTGTTATCCCGTAAAATTGACAAGGGAAATTTTATAGGTAACCATACCAAAATTTCCATTTTGGTCCCCCGTTGAGGTCTCTTAATGTTCAGAATGGCATAAAATCCCTTTTCGAAAAATCTAGTTTTTAGAACTTGGTCATTTTCAACCTTTTTGGGTTGGGCACAGTTTTCATTCACGTTACATCAACCAAAACTGTGCCCCTCTATTCCTTTGGCACATTCTAGGGAGTGTCAACACTACAAATGTTGCGCCTCTCAAATGTTGTGCCTCCCAATGTTGCACCTCACAAAGCGTGCAGGCGCAAGCGCCATCTTGTTATCACTCTCTAAAGTGTGAAGTGGGCGCTGAAAACTGTAGTGTCGACACTCCCAAAGTTGCGCCATGGTGCAAATCCCTTCATGTCGACATCCACTTAAGTGTGCCATAGGAAAAGTTGGTGGCACATTTATTGCACCTTTTGCTATATATAGGCGCATCCGACCTGTCATTTTCACAATTGAAAAAACATGAAAAGTTATTCCTCTGTACTTGTCAGCATTCCTATCAGCCCCGCGTGTTGCCATTTATCACGTTCATGGACCCCACATCATCTCCTTTATCGTTATATATTCCTGGTAAGTGGCCCTTGCCCTTCTTGTGGATTTGTTGTGGTTTTTATGTTGGTTTAGGTGATTAGGATTGTTAAAAATAACAATGAACCTAAGAAGATAACACAATCCCAACACATATTGCAAAACCCACCTTCAAACCATTTTTCACTCTCCTTCCAGATTTGTTAATCTGGAAGGCTCTGCCTCAGAATGGACTCCTTCCCCTTTTCTCCTTATTCCCTACTTTGCCAAGGTTAACCCCTTGCTATCAAAATCTGAGCCAAAAGAGTGAAAATCATAAAATGAAAGCAAACATCCCACTGTTTTCTCCTTCGGGCAAGCTTCATTCTTGTTACATCAAACACAGTCATGCCACTTTGGTGCATTGTGGTAATGTGCAACATAAGCCTTCTCCACGCCTTATAAACATTGTTACAAAATTCCCTAGGCGCAAGCGCTGGTGCCAAAACAACTACAACAACATCTAAATGTTGTGCAAACCTTTCCCGCACCGCGTAAACTAAACCACTTGGCGCACCTCACTCTCATGCGATGCATCTACCACATCTGCACCAATGGCGCATCCTGGGACCTTGTACACCAATCATATCTGTGCCCCACTTAAAAAGACTTCCAATGGCAGGCACACATCCCTTGACACCAACATCTGAATGTTGTGTGTAGCCTTTCCGTGCCCCTGTGCCCCTTTTGGCATTGTTTTCTCCCATGCAACACTTTCCCAAAGTGTGCCTTGCTTTTCTAAGTCCCTGCAGCCTGCAGTAAAGCTACGCCTTGCGCCCAGAGGCTCATAAATTGCTAAATTTTCATTCTGTAAGCTTTGATGGATGACTTAATGGCTAACATGGCTCTTCTGTGATGGACTTCCCTGATTCTTCTTGCAGATCAACAGCTGAACTTAGATCCACACATGTCTTCATCGAGTAAGAAGCCAACTAAGTCCAAGGGTAAAGCCAGGCTAACAGAAGAAGAAATGAAATATAAATACCAAAGGGTCAGGATGCCTGAATCTCTTGCAGAGTGTGATCTTGATATCAGAGATTCAGAACTTGGGCACATTGACATGGAGGACTTCTGGGCCAGAACCAAGAAGGTCACAGGAAGCCCATGGATGGATAAATTAGTTGGTAGTGGTCTGCACTTTGCTGCAGGGATCCCAGTGAGTGCAATCAACAATGAGTTTATGATGTTGGTGGGCCGTTGTTATAATAAGGACACAAGATGTGTCAAAAATGAGAAGGGTGAGGTGATAATCAACCTCACAGCCCGACATTTTGAGATCATGTTGGGTATCCCTCACCACCGACATTTTGTAGCAGTAAGCCAGGAGGACTGCATGAAGACATGGACTGAAAATGAAGACAAATGTATGCAGTTAATGAATGAGGTGTACCTCAAAAATAAGAAGGTGATAAGCAGGTGGCCACAAGTCATTCATCACAGTGACTTTTTAGAGGAGCTGAGTGACACAATCACCTTCCTGAGTAGGGTGTTTGGGCTCCCCGATGCCCATTACTTTCACAAGTGGATGCTCAGGTATTTAGAAACAATGAATAAAAATGTTCCTGATCAGCGTTTTGAATGGGGAGAGATTATCAGCAGCACAATCTCGGAGTAGCTTCAACAACTTTCAACAACTGGGAGGTTCTATATGAACTCCTATGTGGTATATGCTGCTGCCTCAGAGAGGGACTACCTAGCATTGAATCGGTATGGGGTATGGCCCCAGGTCAAAATATATAAGTACTATCTAGAGTTAAGATTGGAGAACAACATAGCCCAATTCAGTAAAATCAACGATGTCTTCTTCTATGGCATCATCTGCCTCTTGAGGCCCAACATGACTTACGGTCAGATGACCAAAAGCATGGTCACCACCATAGAGAAGTGGGGAGCATTATTCACGTAATTCCCCACTTTCACCTATCTTAGAGCCGCTAACTTCTTGGGAGAGCCCACCAAATTGCCGAGGTATGCGGGACCCAAACTGATCCTATTGGAGCTGTCTAGACAAGCTCATCACATACCATGAGAAGTGTTTGAAAAGGAAGAAGGGTGGAACTCCATTCCCCCTCACAGTGGGTAGGTACACCTGCACTTCACAGAGAAAATCCTGGGAGATGTTTGCAGAGCTTGAATTGCTCAATTTGAAGCATAATTTCCTGGCAAGGCCAACCTTTGATCCTCGTGATTGCCTTCCAAGGGAAAAGATCGATCCAATTCACATCCCTCAAATCAAGATATCTACATCAATCTATATCATGAAGTTGAGCTCAGACGAAAGGATCACTCCTAACTGGCCCTGGCAGAGATCATTCAATATGGTGTGGCTATCATCCCAAAGGATTTCCAAGTAACTGATCAAGAAGTTGATGAAGGTTATCTAGACACGGATGGGGACAATTGGCCATTTTACTGAAATTGATAGAAACAAGGCCCCTCAGACTATTGAGGAAAGGGTCAAGGGCACTCTGCAGCGCACCGAGCATTGGTGTAAGAAAAATGGTATCATCTACCTTGGGGTAGAATTTACCACGTCTCCCTTGGGCGATGCACCCACCAGGCTGAAACACTTGCCTAAAGGCAAAGGAAAAGATATAGAAGGAGAGGCAAGCACTGCTCAGGAGGAAGTTCCTGAGAGCCCTCCTTCCACCGCTGAGGAGCAGGTAGTAAACCTGGTATCCCCAAGGAAAAGAAGAAGTGGTAAGTGCTCCAACAGACACATCCACTCAGGATGTTGTCACTGCTACAACTAGTGAGGTCCCAACCATTCCCTCTCTTGCTCCTCCTTCCTCCTCATGTCACTCAACCAACTCGCTTCTTTGGTTGTGTCTTCTCCCCTATCTTCTACCATTCCCCCTCCCTCTTCCTCCATCTTCTCTTCCCTCACGGATCTGTCCCCCAACATTTCTTCCCTCATCTCACAGATCCCTTCCACCCCCATGGTTTCCTCTCCTGCAGTGACTCCTAACCCCATGAGCATTGGAGTGTTGGCTTCTTTCTCAATGCTACCACCAAGTGTCTCGACACATTTCCCCGTGTCCACTGCAGTTGCTCCTTCTTCCACCCCCATTTCCTCCTCTTCCTCTGGTCCCACTCCCCTAAGTCTAGAATGGATCTCTGAACACCTAAGCCAACACAAGAGGAAAGTCCCTATTACACCTATGGACTTCTCCGTTATTCTGGCTAAAGGGCCTAAGAAGCAAAAGGCTATAACCCACTTCTCTCAAAGTGCTTCAGGTGAAAGGGTTATGGAGATCGCATACCCTGATCTCACAAAGAAGAAAGAAGATTTGTCTCCTACAGATTTTACAGTGACTCAGGTCACAATGGGAACATCATCAGAGAGCCTACAAGGAGAGGCCTTATCCGCAGTGGATGCCCTTTGCAAGAAGCTTCAAGAAGCAAAGGAAGAGAAGAGAATATTAAAAGAGAAAAACAAGCATCTTCTCCAAGCCCTGCAAAAGATGGGCAATGCCCCTCCTATGACTGTCACCGACCCTCCCAAAGTTCTTAGTCAGGAGAAGATAAATGAGTATGCCAAGATCATTGAGCAAGGTGTAGTAGTGTCCACCTGGAGAGAGTAGATCCTCAAAGATAGTGAGGAAGTGATTACAAAGTTCACAGAGCTCTATCAAAATATAGATCAAGCTAACAAGGAACTCTAGGCAATAGCAGGACCTATCTCTGAAGAGTTGGACCATGCTAGGTTGCAACACGAGACATTCCAGAAGATGCTCAACTACCCAGTCGATGACTTGGTGAAATTCGATCTTTGATCACCCGTGAGCACCCAACAAAGTCCTTGCTGCTTTAGACTATCGGGTTGACCAAATGGAGTTTGTCTTGGAAAAGATAGACAAAATCAAGGAGGAAGCCCTAGATGCCATGCATCAAATGGAGTAGATCATCTTAAGAATGTCTCCAGGGTTTCTCGGTGCAGTGTACACCTTGAGGAAGGTAGATGATACTATTCAGCTTTTCAAGGAAATCACATCGCAGGGTTTAGCGTCAGAGGCCACTTTTGATATAGAATCTATCAACAACCTTCTGGCCTATTGTGACTTTGTTGGATACCTGATGGAGGTAGGAAATGAATACTTCAAACTCCCAGAAAGACTCAGAGATGAATGAGAAACTTGCAAAGTCATCGGAGATCACACCAAGGGTCCCAGCTCAGGATCAACTTCAAGCGATGGTCAGCAAGTTCATGGAGTATCAAGCTCAGTTTCACATTACCTCTCCTGAGCAGAAGCAAGACACTCCTTTCAAGCCAAGGGATGACGAATGAATAGGCTCCTTCCTCCTGGGATAAATCCCATTTTTGTAAAAGTATTTAAAAGTATGTTGGCACAAATGATGACATCATCCATGTTGCACCATGGGATGTTGTCATCCACAAAATTGCCCTAAAGTCAACATTTGACTTTTAGATATTTTGTAAATAGTTGTTGGCTCCTTTTTGTCTTCTTTCTCCTTCTCCTTCTATAAATACTTGGATACTTGTAGTATTCAGAGTGAGAAAATTTGTATGAAAAATAGAAGTGAGGAGAGAAATACTTTGAGATTTCTTGTAACAGAACAACTATTAATACAAAAATTGAGACTTTGTGTTGAATTCCTGTGTTATGTGTTAGATCTTTCTTAAGTTAGATCTGCATGCTTATTCTGTTGGATTCACCTATGATTTTGTCATTTGTTTATCAGTATTGCTTTGTTTGTTTATGTGAGTAAGTTTGGCTCTGTTTACTACCAGCCCAAAACATAAACCCTCTGACCTTTCTATTTTGGAATTCATTTCTTTTCTCCCTTCAGATCCATCTTTCTTCTATTCCTTCCTTCATTCCTTTCTGTTCTTCGTCGGAACTAACTCTACTGGGATGAGATCCCAAACCCCCCTGAAGGTAGAATACTGTAAGACTTGCACAGATTCCTACTGGTAGAATAGCAATAAACCAGTTTCACTTTGCTGTCTCAAAGAGGGGCTATGCCCTGCACACTGTTGGCCTGTCTATCCATAGATCTGCCCACCTGACAGATTTTCAAACCAATAGTTTTTGGCGACTCTACTGGGGAAAGAACCAGATCTATGTGAGTGTTATGTCAGCTAAAAGACACCAACATTTTTTAAAGCTGCTGGGGAGACTAAGAAAATAGATAAAACTGTAAAAATCACTACCTATTTGCAAATCTTAACTCTTTGTTTAAAATCCATTTTTTTTGCAAAAGTGATCCAAACTGAAAATTTTCTTAAGAGATCCATAGATCTGGACCAGTTAGAAACCTTTAGTTCACTGAGTTTTTATAAAAACCTCTATATTTCCGTAGATCTGAGATTCTGATAGTTTTACAAATATTTTCAAACCCTTGCAAAAATCAAATCTAAGATCCAAAAATCAGCTTACTAAGTTAACCATCATTTTATCCTCACTAATCTTTGTCATTAAACCGCAATCGGTTTTCAAAAGAGGGATAAAATTAAATATTTAGAAAAGTACATGCTGCTGATTTTTGTCAGAAAAATCAGAAAATCAGCAAGTACAAACAAAAAGAGTTTTTATAAATCTGCTCTAAAATCACTGCAGACCTGAACAGATACACTGGCGGGTGAGCCATTTACCCGTAGCAGGAGAGCTCATGGAGAAGTTGATCCTATTTTTGATCTACTTCAAAGGCACAACTTCAGTATTACACCAGCACGCTTCACGTCACTGAGTTCAGCTGATCGGTCAGCCAGAAGTGCCTCGCCTCCACGAAAGAACCATTTTTCACAAGGAGCCTCCACATCAATTTGCAGTGCTTTGCTGCTAAGCAGAACTGCACTCCTAGCTCACATCCTCTTTCCAGCTTTTCAAATGGCAGTACCATGGGGAAACGCTATGGGCCCTCTTGCATTGCCGCATCCAGTTCACGCACTCCCTCATGGAAATCGCAAGAATTTCCCAAGATTTGATGGGAGTGGAAATCAAAGCACATATTCACATATATCTACATTCATTATGTCATGCAGCATCCTAGATGTGACCCATGAAGACGTGTCAGTACGCCTCTTTCTAGAGACCTTGCAAGGACCTGTAGCAGAGTGGTTCCAACATTTGCTGGCTGGATCTATCACCAGTTGGGCCACATTACGAACTACATTTGAAGACAGGTATAAGCCTTCAGAAGACACATTTGTGTTACTGTCAAAGATTACTCACTTGAAGAAGGAGGCCAATGAAACCATGCATGATTTTATCACCCATTTCAATTCGCTGATTAACCGTGTGCCACCTGCCATGTTGCCAACACCAGAAAATCAAAAGTGTTTCTTTGTGAACGCCATGAGCTCAAGAGTAAGTTTCTTACTCTTACAAGAACAAATCACCACCTTGGTCCTCGCTCAAGCTGCAGCCATTCAAATAGAAGACAACCTACTTATATCTGGTGAGTTAAAATGAGAGCCATCCAAACCAAAGGCTTCAACTCCTTCTCAAGCCACTTCATCAGATCCGACATTCCAGAAGATGGAAAATGACTTGCTCGCATTAAAGAAGCAATTAGCTCAAGCTTCGTCTACCACTCCATACCGGGATATCCCATGGAGGAACTTCACTCCCAACAACACCCCACAAAGGCCACATTTGCCTGTTGCTGCTCCAAGGTTAGCACTTGAGGCCCCTCTGGTTAATGCCTTGGTCGAGATCGAAGAAGAGGAGCAAATTTATGAAGAACCTTCATCACAAGGTGAAGATGATCAAGATGTCGGTGAACCGACTGGTGACTCTACAATCGGGTATATGGAATTTGAAGATGAGGAGTCTGATGAAGAGGAAGGTACCCAAGGGTATGCAAGTGGACAGTCATATGTTGTTTTCACCCGCTCACAAGGAAAAGAAGCAGAAGTTGCTGCCAGGATACAAAAGGAGAAGGTTGTGTCGAACACGCCTCCAACCATTGCTAAAAGAGGTAATCCTCTTCCTGCTCAACCTCCTATTAAACCTTTTACGAAGAAATATTTTCCTCCCATCTCTCCTCCAAATCAGCCTTCTTCTATTTCCATAAAGACCAGTAACCCTACCCTACCATCGTGAAATGAGGGACTCATTCCTTCATCAACGCAACCCTTGGTCGCATTCGACATAGTCGATCATGCTAAAAAGACCAAGATTCAAATGTCTGAAGCTGAGTATCTTCAGTCTAACCCTGAGTAGCTTGTAAGATTGACCGAATATATCCAAAGCCAAGCTGCCATCCCCTCTCCTGTCTCCCCAAAAGGAATCCTTTCCACTCCTCCTGCATCTCACATAAATGTTGCCTCAACTTCCGCATCAGGAAAAATTGAACCTTTTTATCTCTCCCTCCTAATCAATGGTCACAAACTAAGCAACTGCATAATTGATTCTGGGGCTTCCGATAATGTCATGCTGGCAAAGGTCACTCATGCTTTAGGCCTCACCCTTACCAAGCCTTTCGGTAGATGTTACTCCATGGAAACCAAACAGGTTCCATTAATTGGTCAGATCAAAGACACACAGTTCACATTTGCAGCGTTCCCAGAGAAAAGGGTAAAGATGACCATCCTCGTTGCTGATATCCCAGCAGCATATGGAATTCTACTAGGGAGAAGCTTTTGTAGAGAAGTTGGTGGAGAGATTCACATGGACTGGTCCAAAGCCAGAATCCCCGTCAAGGGAGTAATGCAGACTTTGGAGCCTGAATCACAAAAGAAGTACCTGGTCACCAACTCTAACGACCCCAAAGCCCAAATTCTCTTCGAATCATCAGGGATGGGGAACTACTTCTTATCCACTGAGTCTGATAAAATGGATGTTCTCGTCTAGGAGGAGGACCTTAACAAGATATGGACACTGCAGTTTGATGGTAGTTGTGCAACAAGTGGATGTGGTGCTGGAGCCGTCCTGATATCTCCTGAAGAGGAGATTTTTCCTCTTTCTTTCAAATTGTAGTTTTTCAATACAAACAATACCACTGAGTATGAATCTTTGTTACTCAGTATGCAAGCTACAAAGGAAAGAGGAATCAAGAATCTAAAAGCACAGGGTGATGCCAAACTGATCGTCAACCAGATAAAAGGGGTGTACCAAGTGAAGAATGATAGACTCAGGCACTACCGCAATGCAGTATGGGACAACATTGAGGAATTTGATGCTTTCTCAATAAAATCCATTCCAAGAGCTCAAAATGACATGGCTGATTCATTGGCCATCTCAGCGTCTCTTATGCTCCCTCACCCAGGGCTGAAAACAAACACATATACCATTGAGGTAGTCTTTCACCCAAGTGTGCCAGACAATTCTCAGCACTGGCAGGTATTCAACGATGACAATCAGCTTGTTGCTTTTCTAGAAAAAGTTGATAATTTCAATGAGCTTCATTTTGAGGGATCTACTTCTGCATGCCATGAATCTGTCACTGGTCAAGCAAATGAATCAAAAGAAGGCGATGGCATATGTCAGCTCAAGGGAAATAAAATTCCGAAGGGTTTAGTCTCTCTGGAATGATTGTTTGACAAACATGATCATTTTGTCAAGAAGAAGCGACAAGATGATCCTAACTCCTCTCCAGAGACCGAATCTGTCAACCTGGGTACTGTAGAACATCCGCAGTTTGTGAACATCAGGAAATGTTGTACACCCGAAGAAAAGTGGAAGTTTTTCAAATTGCTGAAGAAATATATGGACGTATTGGCATGGTCTTATGCCGATCTAAAGTCTTTCAAGCCTAAGGATGTTCAACATGACATCCCATTAAAGGATGATGTCAAACCCTTTCACCAGAAACAGAGGCATTACAATCCCAAGATCTCGGGTACCATCCAGGTAGAAATACAGAAAATGCTGGATGCGAGAATCATCTTTCCTATCCATCATAGTACCTGGGTCACAAACATCATGCCCGTACGAAAGAAGAATGGTGAGATACACATATGCGTAGATTTTCACAATCTGAATCAGGCATCCTTGAAGGACAATTACCCGCTGCCCATAATGGATCAAGTTCTGCAGGTAGTAACCAGTTCAGAGATGTTGTCCATGCTTGATGGTTTTTCGGGCTATAATCAGATTGAAGTCTCACCTGAAGACCAATTCAAAACAACATTCACTACTCCCTGGGGCACATTCGCCTATAGTAGGATGCCTTTTGGCTTGACCAATGCTGGTGCCACCTTTCAGCGAGTGATGGACTTCGCATTCAAAGGTATGATGGGAAAGGTCATCATAGTTTATTTGGATGACTTAACTGTGTTCTCAAAAAAGTGAAGTGATCATTGTGATCATTTGGAGCAAAGTATTGATTAGATGCCGAGAACACGGGATTTCCCTAAATCCAAAAAAGTCTATTTTTGGGGTCACTAAAGGAAAGTTGCTGGGACACGTTGTCAGCAAGGAAGGAACAAAGATAGATGTCGAAAGGGTTAAGGCTATTCAGAGCCTTACCTTACCCACAAGCAAGACCGGTGTTCACTCCTTCTTTGAAAGGTGAATTTTCTCAGACGCTTTGTTCCCAACTTCACTGAAAAGACTCATCACATATCAAATATGATGAAAGGGTCACAAACATTCTGGTGGAGCGAAGAAGGAAAGACATCATTCGAGGATATAAAAGCCTCCATTGCTCATGCACCCATCCTGGTATGTCCCGACTTCTCCAAGGATTTTATCATGTACAGTTATGCATCTGCGCATACTGTATCAGCCATCTTAATGCAGAAAAACTCTGAGGATGTTGAATCTCCAATCACGTTCATGAGCTCCCCTCTCAAGCTTCATGAATTGAAGATGTCTCAGTTAGAAAAACATGCCTTCGCAGTAGTCAAAGTAGTCAAGAACTTCTGGTACTACATCCTAAACTCTCATACGGTAGTGCTGGTTCCTGACACGGCAGTTAAGTCTATCCTAACTCAACAGGAGTTAGGAAGCTTACGAGGGAATTGGATCGCAAAGGTCCAAGAGTATGATCTAGACATAAAACCAACCAAGCTGGTAAGAGGCAAGGGCCTATGTCAGCTTATGGCTGAAAACAAAGATTCAGAGGTCCCTAAAGAGAAAGTTGATTGCATCGATGGAGCGCAGGGTCAGCTAGAGAAAGTAGATTCTCTACCTATGGTTCTATTTGTTGCGACCAGTGACGAGTGGTATTCTGACATCACTTTCTTTCTCACTTATGGTGAGTGTCCAGCTCATCTAACTTCAAAGGAGAAGTGGACTGTAAAGCTCAGGGCAGCTAGATATGTCATATGGGATGACGGTTTATACAAGCGCGGGATTGATGGGATCTTCTTGCGATGCGTTGACAAACCACAACAGATCAAATTGCTTGAAATTTTTCATGACTCGGCTATGGCGGTCACTTCTCCTCATCCGTAACAACACATAAGATCATTCGGGCCAGGTACTACTGGCCAATGCTATTTCAGGATACAGCCACCTGGGTAGCAAAATGTGAGCTCTGCCAACAGTTTGTTGGCAAACCAAAATTGGCTGCTTTTCCCCTCAGGCCCGTCATTATTGATGAACCATTCAGGAAATGGGGAATTGACTTTATCAGAGCACTACATCCCCAATCAAGTGCCAGACATAGTTATGTCCTAACAGCAATAGATTACTTCACCAAATGGGTGGAGGCCATACCTATTAAGAATGCCACCTCTGAAGTTGTTTGTAACTTCATCAAAGAAAATATCATCGTGAGATTTGGCATCCCACACAAGATCATTGCTGATAATGCTTCCAACTTCTCCTCATGGGAAGTTATCAGTTTTTTCTATGGATACGGAATAACCTTGGCCCATGCCTCAGATTATTACCCCCAGGGAAATGGTCAGGCAGAATCCAGTAATAAGAACCTAGTGACCATCATACGGAAGCTGGTCGATGAGAATCAGTGGTCCTGGCACAAGTCATTATATGATGCTTTGTGGGCAGACCGTATTACTCCAAAGAGGTCTCTCGGTATGTCACCTTTTCAAGTGTTATATGGAATCGATGCTGAGCTCCCCATTTCCGTGGAACTCCCTGCTCTACGCTTGGCACGAGCGATCGAAGATGAAACTTTCCAGAATTCTCTTGAAAAGAGGATCATGTATCTAACAGAACTTGAAGAAAAGAGAGTAAGAGTGGTCGATAGGATCACCGAACATCATAATCAAGTCAAGAGACTGTTCGATAAAAAGGCTAAGCAGAGGGATTTCTAGGTGGGAGATCTCATCCTTTTATGGGACAAGCGAAGAGAGCCAAAGGGCATGCATGGGAAATTCGACTCTCTTTGGAGAGGGCCTTTCAAGATCAAGTAGCTCAATGGAGAGAATAGCTTCTATCTCTCATATCTGGATGGAACTGAGCTCCCACTTCCCTATAGCGGGCAACATCTCAAAATATTCAGGAAGTAGAGCTTTCTCTCTTCTTTGTACAGTTTTCTTTAGTTGTGTGTTTGTTTTTGTCATGTGTTTTCTTTCTGTTGGTTGTGTGTTTTCCTTTCTTTTTCATCACCCTTGTTTTTGACTCTGTAACCCAATGGATAGGCACATGTAGATCTGGGATTCTCTACCCTTAAGCTTCACTCAAAGATAGTCCCCAAAAAGAGCCAGCTGTTATCCTGTAAAATTGACAAGGGAAATTTTGTCAAGTAACCATACCAAAATTTCCATTTTGGTCCCCCTGTTGAGGTCTCTTAACGTTTGAATGGCATAAAATCCCTTTCCGGAAAATCTAGTTTTTAGAACTTGGTCATTTTCAACCTTTTTGGGTTGGGCAAGTTTTCATTCATGTTACATCAACCAAAACTACACCCCTCTATTCCTTTGGTGCATTCTTAGGGAGTGTCAACACTCCAAATGTTGCGCCTCCCAATTTGTGCCTCTCAAAGTTGTGCCTAGGCACAAATGCCATCTTGTTATCACTCTCTAAAGTGTGCAAAGTGGGCAAAAATGTAGTGTCGACACTCCCAAAGCTGTGCCATGGCGCAAATCCCTTCATGTCGACATCCACTTAAGTGCGCCATAGAAAAGTTGGTGGCACATTTATTGCACCTTTTGCTATATATAGGCACATCTGACCTGTCATTTTCACAATTGAAAAAATGTGAAAAGTTATTCCTCTGTACTTGTCAGCATTCCTGTCAGCCCCGCGTGTTGCCATTTGTCACGTTCGTGGACCCCACATCATCTCCTTTATCATTATATATTCCTGGTAAGTGGCCCTTTCCCTTCTTGTGGATTTTTTGTGGTTTTTATGTTGGTTTAGGTGATTAGGATTGTTAATAAATAAACAATGAACCTAAGAAGATAACACAATCCCAACACATATTGCAAAACCCACCTTCAAACCATTTTTTACTCTCCTTCCAGATCTGCAAATCTGGAAGACTCTACCACAAAATGGACTCAAACTCATTTGTCCCTTATTCCCTGCTTTGCTAAGTTTTCCCTCCTAGACATCAAAATCTGAGCCAAAAGAGTGAAAATCATAAAATTTTTGCAAACAACCCACTATTTTTCCTTTGGCACAAGCTTCATTCTTGTTACATCAAACATTTAGTCATGCCACAGGCACACTATGAACTGCATGCAACATAAGCCTTCTCCCGTGCCTTATAAACATTACAAAATTCCCCAAGGCATAAGCGCTGGCGCCAAAACAACTAGCAACAACACTTCATGTTGTGCAAACCTTTCCCACGCCACACAAACTAAACCACTTGGCACACCTCACTCTCATGTAGCATCTACCACATCTGCGCCAATGGCACATCCTATAAACCTTGCTACACCAATCATATCTGTGCCCCACTTAAAAATACTTCCAATGGCGCAAGCGTACATCCCTTGACACCAACATCTGAATGTTGTGTGTAGCCTTTCCACACCCCGTGCCCCTTTTGGCACTTCTTTTCTCCCATGCAACACTTTCCCAAAGTGCACCTTGCTTTTCTAAGTCCCTGCAGCCTGCAGTAAAGTTGTGCCTTGCACCCAGAGGCTCATAAATTGCTAACTTTTCATTCTGTAAGCTTTTATGGATGACTTAATGGCTAACATGGCTCTTCTGTGATGGACTTCCCTGATTCTTCTTACAGATCAACAGCTGAACTCAGATCCACACATGTCTTCATCGAGTAAGAAGCCAACTAAGTCCAAGGGTAAAGCCAAGCTAACAGAGCAAGAAATGAAATATAAATACCAAAGGGTCAGGATGCCTGAATCTCTTGCAGAGTGTGATCTTGATATCAGAGATTCAGAACTCGGGCACATTGACATGGAGGGACTTCTGGGCCAGAACCAAGAAGGTCACAGGCAGCCCATGGATGGATAAATTGGTTGGCAGTGGTTTGCACTTTGCTGCAGGGATCCCAATGAGCACAATCAACAATGAATTTATGATGTTGGTGGGCCGTTGTTACAATAAGGACACAAGATGTGTCAAAAATGAGAAGGGCGAGGTGATAATCAACCTCACGGCCTGACATTTTGAGATCATGTTGGGTATCCCTCACCACAGACATTTTGTAGCAGTGAGCCAGGAGGACTGCATGAAGACATGGACTGAAAATGAAGACAAATGTATGCGGTTAATGAATGAGGTGTACCTCAAAAATAAGAAGGTGACAAGTAGGTGGCCACAAGTCATTCATCGCAGTGAATTTTCAGAGGAGCTGAGTGACACAATCACCTTCCTGAGTAGGGTGTTTGGGCTCCCTGATGCCCATTACTTTCACAAGTGGATGCTCAGGTATTTAGAAACAATGAATAAAAATGTTCCTGATCAGCATTTTGAATGGGGAGAGATTATCAGCAGCACAATCTCGGAGCAAGCTTCAACAACTGGGAGGTTCTATATGAACTCCTATGTAGTATATGCTACTACCTCAGAGAGGGACTACCCAGCATTGAATCGGTATGGGGTATGGCCCCAGGTCAAAATATACAAGTACTATCCAGAGTTAAGACTGGAAAACAACATAGCCCAATTCAGTAAAATCAATGATGTCTTCTTCTATGGCGTCATCTACCTCTTGAGGCCCAACATGACTTAGGGTCAGATGACCAAAAGCGTGGTCACCACCATAGAGAAGTGGGGAGCATTATTCACGCAATTCCCCACTTTCACCTATCTCAGAGCCGCTAACTTCTTGGGAGAGCCCACCAAATTGCCAAGGTATGCGGGACCCAAACTGATCCTGTTGGAGCTGTCTAGACAGCTCATCACATACCATGAGAAGTGTTTGAAAAGGAAGAAGGGTGGAACTCCATTCCCCCTCACAGTGGGTAGGTACACCTACACTTCACAGAGCAAAGCCCAGGAGATGTTTACAGAGCTTGAATTGCTCAATTTGAAGCATAATTTCCTAGCAAGGCCAACCTTTGATCCTCGTGATTGCCTTCCAAGGGAAAAGATCGATCCAATTCACGTCCCTCAGATCGAAGATATCTACATCGATCTATATCATGAAGTTGAGCTCAGATGAAAGGATCACTCCCACTGGCCCTGGCAGAGATCATTCAATATGGTGTGGCTATCATCCCAAAGGATTTCCAAGCAACTGATCAAGAAGTTGATCAAGTTTATCTAGACACGGATGGGGACAATTGGCCATTTTTCGAAATTGATAGAAACAAGGCCCCTCAGACTATTGAGGAAAGGGTCAAAGGGCACTCTGCAACGCACCGAGCATTGGTGCAAGAAAAATGGTATCATCTACCTTGGGGTAGACTTTACCACATCTCCCTTGGGTGATGCACCCACCAGGCTGAAACACTTGCCTAAAGGAAAAGGAAAAGATATAGAAGGAGAGGCAAGCACTACTCAGAAAGAAGTTCCTGAGAGCCCTCCTTCCACCGCCAAAGAGAAAGTTGTGGACTTAGTGTCCCCAAGAAGAGAAGAAGTGGCCAGTGCACCAATGGACACATCCACTCAGGATGTTATCACATCTACAACTGGTGAAGTATCAACCATTCCCTCTCTCACTCCTCCTTCCCCTCCTCATGTCACTCAACCAACCACTCCTTTGGTTGTGTCTTCTCCCCCATCTTCTACTATTCCCCCTCCCTCTTCCTCCATCTTCTCTTCCCTCACGGATCTATCCCCCAACATTTCTTCCCTCATCTCACAGATCCCTTCCACCCCCACAGTTCCCTCTCTTGTAGTGACTCCTAACCCCATGAGCATTGGAGTGTTGGCTTCTTTCTCAATGCCACCACCAAGTGTCTCAACACATTTCCTCATGTCCACTGCAGTTGCTCCTTCTTCCACCACTATTTCCTCTTCTTCCTCTGGTCCCACTCCCTTAAGTCCAGAATGGATCTCCGAACACCTGAGCCAGCACAAGAGGAAAGTCCCTATTGCACCCATGGACTTCTCCATTATTCTGAGCTAAAGGGCCTAAGAAGTAAAAGGCTATAACCCACTTCTCTCAAAGCACTTCAGGTGAAAGGGTTATGGAGATCGCGTACCCTGATCTCACAAAGAAGAAAGAAGATCTGTCTCCTACAGATTTTACAGTGACTCAGGTCACAATGGGAACATCATCAGAGAGCCTGCAAGGAGAGGCCTTATCCACAGTGGATGCCCTTTGCAAGAAGCTTCAAGAAGTAAAGGAAGAGAAGAGGATATTAAAAGAGAAAAACAAGCATCTTCTCCAAGCCCTGCAAAAGATGGGCAATGCCCCTCCTATGACTGTCACCGATCCTCCCAAAGTTCTTAGTCAGGAGAAGATAAATGAGTACGCCAAGATTGGTGAGCAAGGTGTAGTAGTGTCCACCTGGAGAGAGCAGATCCTCAAAGATAGTGAGGAAGTGATTACAAATTTCACAGAGCTCTATCAAAATATAGATCAAGCGAACAAGGAACTCCAGGAAATAGCAGGACCTATCTCTAAAGAGTTGGACCATGCCAGGTTGCAACATGAGATATTCCAGAAGATGCTCGACTTCCTAGTCAATGACTTGGTGAAATTCGGCGTCTTTGATCACCCGCGAGCACCCAACAAAGTCCTTGCTGCTTTAGACTATCGGGTTGACCAAATGGAGTTTATCTTGGAAAAGATAGACAAAATCAAGGAGGAAGCCCTGGATGCCATGCATCAAATGGAGTAGATCATCTTAAGAATGTCTCTAGGGTTGTTCAGTGTAGTGTATGCCTTAAGGAAGGTAGATGATACTATTCGGATTTTCAAGGAAATCATGTCACAGGGTTTAGCGTCAGAGGCCACTTTTGATATAGAATCTATCAACAACCTTCTGGCCTGCCGTGACTTTGTTGGATACCTGATGGAGGAAGGAAATGAATACTTCAAACTCCCAGAAAGACTCAGAGATGAACGAGAAACTTGCAAAGTCATCGGGGATCACACCAAGGGTCCAGCTCAGGATCAACTTCAAGCAATGGTCAGCAAGTTCATGGAGTATCGAGCTCAGTTTCACATTACCTCTCCTGAGCAGAAGTAGGACACTCCTTTCAAGCCAAGGGATGACGATGAATAGGCTCCTTCCTCCTGGGATAAATCCCATTTTTGTAAAAGTATTTAAAAGTATGTTGGCACAAATGATGACATCATCCATGTTGCACCATGAGATGTTGTCATCCACAAAATTGTCGTAAAGTCAACATTTGACTTTTAGATATTTTGTAAATATTTGTTGGCTCCTTTTTGTCTTCTTTCTCCTTCTCCTTCTATAAATACTTGGATACTTGTAGTATTCAAAGGTGAGAAAATTTGTATGAAAAATAGAAGTGAGGAGAGAAAGACTTTGAGCTTTCTTGTAACAGAACAAAATATTAATACAAAAATTGAGACTTTGTGCTGAATTCCTATGTTATGTGTTAGATCTTTCTTAAGTTAGATCTACATGCTTATTCTGTTGGATTCACCTATGCTTTTGTCATTTGTTTATCAGTATTGCTTTGTTTGTTTATGTGAGTAAGTTTGGCTCTGTTTACTACCGGCCCAAAACATAAACCCTCTGACCTTTCTACTTTGGAATTCATTTCTTTTCTCCCTTCAATCCATATTTCTTCTATTCCTTCCTTCATTCCTTTCTATTCTTCATGGGAACTAACTCTACTGGGATGAGATCCCAAACCCCCCTGAAGGTAGAATACTGTAAGACTTGCACAGATTCCTTCTGGTAGAATAGCAATAAACCAGTTTCACTTTACTGTCTCAAAGAGGGGATATGCCTTGGACACTGTTGGCCTGTCTATCCATAGATCTGCCCACCTGAAAGATTTTCAAACCAACAAGTTCAAATGATACTTCTACTTCATCCTCTAGTGCCTCAAATGAGCTTCAAGAAGTCATGAAAAAATTGCAAAATTTAGGCAATGAGTTGGTTACACTCAACAGGCAGCAGGCCCAAAGTTTTAGACCTTCTTATCAGCCTCAAGCTTAGCCTAATAGGCAACCATATCAGCCCAATAGGCCACCCAATCTAGCTAAAAATCAAAATCAAGTAAGGCCTCTTACCAATAGACCATTTCAGCCCTATAACCCCAATGTTGCATTTGCCTCTAAAGCCTTGGTGCCAGTACAAAATAATATGGTTCAAGAGTATGATTGGTGCTTCCCATGTAATGAACCTCACAACCAGTCCATGTGCTTCAATGGTGCCTTGAACGAAGCCTTGATGGTGATAAAAAATGGCATAGAGGGTGAGGTGAGCCAAGAAACAAACCAACAACAAGGAACATCCCAGCAAAATGCAGCTCCAAATGAGACCAAACTGGTGAATTGACAGGCTGAGGATTTTTATGACATGAATCAAGCAATGTCTCAAAATGTGGTAGCTAACACAAGGTTAAAAAAGAGGAATATTGGTGAAGGGTAGTCATTAATTCCAGGTGATCCACAACCTTCCACCACTCCACAAAGTGCTAGTAAGAAAAATGCAATTCCAAACATGCAAGGGCAGCCCAAGCCACCTCCTAGACCAGCTCAATTGCCATCTATTGCAGCCCATGTGCAAGAGAAGAATGTGTAGACCAAGGGGCAGCAAAGAGATGTTTCATCTCCATTTAGCATCATTGATCAGATGAAGAAGACAAATGTGAATATATCTATGTGGGAATCATTTTCCATCCCAGGCCAAAGAGATCTACTACAAGCTACCATGAATAATTGGTTAACTTTAAATCAACAAGTTCTTATGCAAGATAAGGTACTAAAAATTCTACTCAGCTTGAAGGGAAAGATGGAGGAAAACAAGGTAAAGTTGTGAAACCCCCCCCCCCCCCCCCCGCATTCTATGTTTCATTGATCATTGGGGATAAATTAGCACACAATTGTATGATTGATTCTGGGGCAAGTATTTCTATAATGCCTAAGCAAATAGCTGATCAGCTGGGCCTCCAATATGAAGTAATATCTAAAGGGGTAGTGCAACTGGATGGGACAGCAGTAACAACATTGGGATTGATCAAAGATTTGAATCTTACTTTACATGCATGCCCCAATGTTACTGTGTTGCAAGATGTGTCAGTGATAGATTTATCACCACTTTTTGCCCTATGCTTGTCAAGGGATTTCACAGCTAAAATTGGAGGCTACTTATCTGCTGATTTGTCACACATGTTGTTTAGAACAAGATATGGAACTAAGGCCACAATCAGGTCTGAACCTATTGTAAACTTCCATGTTGAGCCTCATACTCCAAGCCAAATCAATACTAATTGTTCAGCATTTGATCAAGAGGATTATCTAAGCATAGATGAAGCTGACACCAAAGTTGGAAACATCTTAGATTTGACTCTTGATGAATGTGCAAGCAAGGTGCATGTTTTTGATCCCTACCAAGAAATAGAAGAATTTGAGCTAGGAGTCTATTTCATACATGAAGAAAATCAGCCTATTCATAGTATCACCAAGCCAAACCATAAGGATGAAAATGAGGTATGGCGACTATTTTTTGATGGATCAAGAAGTAGACAAGGTATATTAGGGGGAGCTATGCTTGTTTCACCTCAAGGCATTAAATATTATTCAACTTTTAGATTTCATTTTTCATGTTCTAACAACAATGTTGAATATGAAGCTTTGATACAAGGCTTGCATTGGTCAATCAAGAGGGGTATAAATAACTTACAAGTCTTTGGTGATAGTGAGCTGATTGTCAATCAAGTTAAAGGGAAGCATGCTACCAAAATGATCTACTCAACTGCTATAAGAATAGGGTGTGGGACCACATAGAGGATTTTGAAGGCTTTGGCATCAATTCCATCCCTAGGAAAGAAAACCAAGTTGCTGATAGGCTTGCAGCAGTTAGGGAAGCCTTTGATGTTGTTGAAAGTATCAAGAAAGATAAATTACAACCAAGCATTCATGTGATTGTAAGGCCATCAGTGCCAGACAATAATGTAAGTTGGAAAGTGTTTGAAAATGATCAACAAATCATCAATTTCTTGTAAGAAGAAGCTGAGTTCTCAGCCAAAAATCAGGAAAAATTAGAACAGAAGTATGGTGATCAGGTGGTACAGCTGAGAACAAACAAACTACCAAAAGGACTTGTCACCTTGGAGTCCATTTTTAATCCTAATGATCAATTTAGGAAAGAGAAAGAAAACATCCAGGTCAGGGGAGAAGATTCAGTGCCCATCTTGGTTGGAGAAGGCAAGTCACTTCAAATTGGTAAAGTGACAACCGGGCAAGAAAGGTATGAGTTTATGCAACTTTGTCAAGAGTTCCCTAATGTATTTTCTTAGAGCTATGAAGATTTGAAAGGTTCCAATCACAAGCTATCTCAACACACTATTGAATTGGATCCAAGTGCTAAACCCATCAGGAAAAGATAAAGGCCAGTCAATCCACACATGGAGCCTCTCATGAGGAAGGAATTGAATAAGTTAATAGAGGAAAGTATCATATTTCCCATCAAGCATTCTAGTTGGGTAGAAAACTTAGTTCCAGTTAGAAAGAAGGGTGGAGAAATCAGATTGTGTGTAGACTTTAGAGATTTGAATAGAGCATCCCTCAAGGATCACTACCCACTCCCTTCTATAGAGCAGATTTTACAAGTTGTTACTGGCTCTAAGAGGTTTTCATTGCTAGATGGTTATTCAAGGTATAATCAGATCATGGTAAAGGAAGAGGATTAGTTCAAGACTGCATTCACCACCAAATGGGGAACTTATGCATATAGGAAAATGCCATTTGGGTTGTCCAATGCTAGAGCTACCTTCCAAACGGTAATGGACATGGCGTTCACGGGATTGATCAACAAGATAGTGCTGGTATACTTAGATGATATCATTGTTTTTTCTAAAAGTATAGTAGATCATCTCTTTCATTTGAGGCAAGTGTTCCAAATATGTAGAATATATGGGGTATCCTTGAATCCCAAGAAATGTATTTTCCTAGCTCATGAGGGAAAGCTCCTAGGCCACATTGTTTCCAAAGAAGTATTGGCAATTGATCCAGAGAGAGTTGAAGCAAAGAGCACTACCATTACCTAGTCACAAGAAGGCCCTTCAAAGTTTCTTGGGTAGAATCAATTTTATTTAGAGGTTTGTCCCAGATTTTGTAGCCCTTGTCAAGCCAATAACCATGATGTTGAAGAAAAGTATGGCTTTCAAATGGATAGCTAAAGGTAAGGAAAGTTTTGAGGTAATTAAAGAAGCCATTTCACAAGCTCCAACTCTCAGTAACCTAGATTTCTCCAAAGATTTCATCCTTTATGCATTTGGAGGTGATGAGATAATTTCTACAATTTTAGTACAATAAAATAAAGAAAATGCAGAGCAGCCAATTGCTTTCTTTAGCCAAAACCTGGAGGACTATGAGGTGAGATATTCTTTCATTGAGAAGTAAGTTTTTGCAGTGATTAGGAGCTTGAAGAAATTTAAGCATCTAGTTTCAAACAACAAGGTTCAACTACTAGTTTCTCATGTGGGAGTTAAAGACTTCCTCCTCAACAAAGATTTAAATGAAAAATGTGCAGGGTGGATTACTCGTGTCATGGAGTATGACATTGAGATCAAAGTCACCAAGCTAGTCTAAGGAAAGGGATTATGTGAACAGTTGGTCTTGAGCAAATCAGTAGAAGCAAGTAATGAGAAGGATGTTGTTTTGGCATTGTAGGACAACCAAGAACTAAGAAACATTCAAGAAGAGAATGATGGTGTCCTCACTCCTTGTTGGACCCAAGACATAATGCACTTCCTACACATAGGACTATGCCCTTCAGAGATGAACAAAACCAAGAGAAGACACTTCAGATTTCAGGTTGAACCATATGCACTTGTTGATGGTATTTTGTTCAAGAAGGATGTAAATGGAGTGCTGTTGAGATGTATTGAGACAAACCAAATTAGTCGAATACTAGAAGACTTCCATAATGGATCAGCTAGGGGTCATTTTGCACCAAGAGTGACAGCCCTCAAGATCATGAAGGCTAGCTATTATTGGCCCAAGGTATTCAGTGATTGTTATGCATGGATCAAGAGGTGCAAGAGTTGTGCTGGCAAGGAGAGATTAACTTCCCTTCCATTGCATCCAATTTTAGTTGACCAACCATTCATGAAATTGGGTTTGGAATTCATTGGAGTCACTAAACCAAAGTCAAGCCAAGGACACAAGTGGATCCTAACAGCCATAGATTAGTTCACCAAATGGAATAAGGCAGTGGCACTTAAAGAAGCAAACGAATCTAGCATTCTAGACTTTTATGAACCAGATTTGGTATACCTACCACTATAATATCAAATAATGCTCTGGCATTCATAGGATCAAAGGTGAATGAATGGGCTGTTAAGAATGGGATCTATCTGAGCACTTCATCAAATTATTACCCTCAAGGTAATGGCCAAGATGAGTCTACGAACAAGAACTTGTTAAGGATCATCAAGAGGACTCTTGATGAAAATCAGAGGACTTGGCATACTAAATTGAAATCAGCCTTATGGGCTGATAGGATTACTCCCAAGAGATCCATAGGTAATTCTCCATTCAAGATTGTTTATGGAAGAGAGGCAATTTTGCCTATGTCACTTGAGTTACCAACATTGGAACTCATGAAGCAATTGGAGTTGTTAGAGTTTGAACCCATGGAGGTTAGATATGCAGAATTGATGGAGCTCTAAGAAATCAGAGATCATGCAGCCCAAGCAATGGAGAAGGACCAAGCCTTGATCAAGAATACCTTTGATAGGAAGGCTAAGGATAGAGCCTTTCAAGTTGGAGATCTAGTGTTAAAATGGGATGCAGACCGAGAAAAGCCAGGAAAGCATTCAAAGTTTGATGCCATTTGGAGTGGCCCATACATGGTCACAAAGTGTAAGAACAACAATGCCTTCCAATTGTCTACATTGGATGGTGAAGAACTAAAGATTCTAGTTAATGGAATCCATCTAAAGCATTGCTACTAGAAGGGAAATTTTCATTCCTCCAAGTGCTTGTGAACATTGTTTTGTTCTAGCTAAGTTTCCATTTCCCTAAGTGCTTTGGCACAATATTGTTGTCCCATAAATGTATTTTTGCAAGCCATGTTCCAGATCAGATGATGTTCTTCTCTCACAATCTTCCTTTTTGAAAATTTTCTAATCAGTTGGGGGTACCAAGCAGAGAATTTGATGACTCCATGCCTAGTGGATTGCTTCAAGAAACTGGTATCCTCATCCAGTATGTAGATGACCCCTCTGAGTCACTAAAATTTTTATCCAAAATAAGCCCCTTGCTTATTTTGTCTAACTCCCCTTCATTTCTTCCTTCATTGTGCCTCAGTCAATTTTTTTTTCTCTTTTAAGGCACTCAAAATTTTCTGGAAATGGTTTCATTGGATAGAGAATCTTCTCAACTTTCCAGTAAGGTAAAATTTTGCCTCTAACTCCTTGTATTTTACAAGTTATGGCTCGGCGGAGTTTTGGAGGGAAATTTTCCTGTGGGAGGTCCATCGGTGAATCAAAATGTGCCACGTCAGTGGCAGAATGGCGGGAGGTGGGAGAGATTTTGAAAATTTTCCAAGTATTGGTCTGGGGCGCACAAAAGGAATTTTTTGGCCCGAAGGCCTGTTACCCAATAGGAGGAGGCCACGTGTCTATGGGGTTGTCAGAGTTCGGACTGGCGGGAAGAAATTTGAAAAAATTCCAAAGTTGGAGACAATGGGAAATTTTGGAGCAAAGTCCCGCCAGCTAATCAAAATTGGCCACATGTCCTTGGACTGGCGAGAGGTGGAGACGCGGAGGGAAATTTTCCCTTTTACCAAATTAGGGAAAATAAAATGATGAAAGCCTGCCCCTGATGGTCCACACTAATCAGAGCATGCCATGTGTCCATGTGGCCTGTAAAAACCTTAAGGTGGACCCACAGAGGAGAAAGAGCTTGTTCAAAACCTGATCCAATGACAAGGCACCATGTGTCCCATTCGAGGAAATGGTCAGAGTCAAAGGAAAATTTGGAAGTGAAGGCTCGCCAGCCAATAGAAGGATGCCACATGGCATTGGGGCTTTGGGCCGGCAGAGAATTTTGGGAAATTTTTTCCAAAGGTCAAAAAGAGGGAAAATTTTAAACATTTGGGCCTGCCAAAACTCAATTTTGCCCTAGTTTTTCCCTAAATCTTCAAAACGGCATAAATTTTGATCCATAGCTTAGATTTTTGTGTTCTTGGTGTTATTGGAAAGCTGGTAAAATTATCTACATGATGAAGGGATCAATTTTGTGTTTTGGTGGGGTTTGGAGAGAGAAAATTAAAAAATGCCTCTGACATAGGAAGGAGAACAGAATTGACATTTCAACCACCATTTTAAATGAAGTATGGCTTCCATTCTATCCCAGCATGGCCAAAAACATCAAGGAATGAACTTCTAAGGTTACCCATGTTGTTTTAATGTAATTTGGTTGGTGGTTGAAGCATCCTTTCATGTTTTCCAATGTTTCTTCTTCCTGGCTCGCATTTTTCACCATTAAAAGCTAGAATTGGCTCATTTGTAAAGGGTTGAACATTTTTATGTTTTACAAACTCCCTCTTTCACCCTAGAAAGTGATTTTGTGCAATATCAAACCTCTTTTATGACTATAACATGTTTTCTACCTCTCTACTATTGTAATGCATGTATTTTTGATATTGGAAATGACAATGCAAGCTCTGTGAATGAGTTTCATTCCTCTTCTTGTGTTATTTGCTTCACTTCTGATCTGTCATTACATTTTATCAGTTTGTGCATGATGTTTTGTTGCATTCTCTTAATCTGTGTCAATTTACAGAAGTAAATGTTCACCACTCCTTTGGTGTATCACCTTATTAGTCTTAGTTTTATTTCTTTTACATCCTCTACCTCTGTCCCCTTGGAATTTAGAGTAGGATTTATTGAGTATAAACCTCTACAATTTGCAAGCATACATCTAATTAGAGGAGTTGAGGAACCAACCTCTAACCTAGAGATTATTTTCCCATTTTTACAAGTCTCACACTTAGGGAAAAGATTCAATGTTGTGTAATCACACTGGACATCCATTATCAAACTAGAAATCTGAGAAGACATTCTAGGGGGCGATGCTGATTTACACTAACACTACCTATTTGCATGCATATATATAAATCTTCAAACAAACAATCAACCTCTAAAAATTACTATATTAGTTTCTCTACTCCATGAAAGCTATCTATAAGTGAACCTATTAAAGCTCTAGCAATCAATTTTATGTTTATTGATGTTTCAAAATCTTAAGAATGTAATCTCACCATTAATGGATTTTCCCATTTACCTACAGCTTTGAAAGGATGAAGCAAATAATAAATAAATAGCTCAAATAAAATATGGAAATTTTCACTCTGAAAGACCTAAGTGGGAGTTCAATTAGAAATGAGTGAGATCAAAGATCCAGATGAGCCAGTTAGTCCTTGTTTGACACCAACGCGAAAAGGTCCTTGTGCTAAACCATGTCAATTTCTTCTTGGATTCTTAAATTCTCAAGAGATTCTTCAGGTCTAGTTCTTCTTCAATTTGAAAGTGTCCTATGTCCTATATCAAACCCACAAATATGGGATAATAAATTAGGGTCATGTAAGAGTATCAATAGGAGTTTCGATAGGATTTTCAAGAGTACCACTTGATGAAATCACATGTGGATGAAGCTTGACAGAAGTAGTATGGATTATCTCTGAATTTATTCTTGTTGATTTTGTGAAGCTTCAAAAGAAGGGTCAACAATTCCTCTCACTCTACCCAATCTCGTGTGGACACAAGTGTCCCACTGTTCATACTAAATTTACTATGCAAATGTAAAAGAGGCTAACACCTATGGAATGAGGCTAAAGAACCTCAAGCTTTTCTTTACTCATCCATGCACCATAAGATAAGAGATAATTAAGAATTAATCCTATACATGCATCATAACTTTGACAAAAACATCAAAACCTAGCATATATACTACTCTCTATAATCTTATGGATTACTTAATTTAAGAAATTGAACCTAATAAGATCAACTTAGCAATCAAAGGGGTGATTAGTTGTTTATGGTTTTTAAGATTTTAAGAAAGGAGTCTCACCATTAATGGCTTCAAGTCCAATGTTCTCTCTATTTACTCAAAACTTGGATTATGGATGCAAATGGAGGTTATTAGCTCAAGATCAATGAAGGGAGTAAGTTTAAAATCAAATGTCTTATAGCTTAAAGCTAATACAAATGGAATCCCAAAACTAGGTGTTCTTAGTGTTAATAAGATATCCTAGGTGTGAAGGTGTAAGTTGAATGGGTAGGCTTAGCCTTGTATTTATAGTTTTTAAGTTTGGAAGAATTTGGAATCTGGGTACATGTGGGACTAAATGCCTAAAAAGAACTTTAGGATTAAATTAGGATAAACATGCTTTAGGCTTATATAAGCTTGGTTTAGGCTAGTTAAACTTGATTAGCAAGTGATTAGAGACTCATTGAGAGTTGGGAGGGGTTATGGATAACCAATTGTGACTGATAGATAGCCTAAAAAGCCAATAGAAGTGGTCTAGAGAGAACTAAGGAAGTTCTGAATGGTCAAAAGGAGGAATGTTTAGCTAATAAGAGAGATTTTAGCTAAATAAGCTGAATATGGGAAGAATACGACCAAAAAGGTGTTGTGAATGGGCATCCGAGAATGGAGTGAAGAAGCAAGAATTAACAAAGTGTCGTCAATTGGTTGAATTGCATTAAATGCTAGGTGTAAGCATATTTCAGGTGTCTACATTTTCCCCTCTTTGAGGTGGCGTAAGCTATGTCACTTCAAAGAAAGTAGACAAGTACAAATGGTTAGAAAATTTTGAAGCGATGGAAGAAAAATGAGTAGAATGGAGGATGCCCCCTTGATTGTCGATGGGGTGATAGAAGAACTTGATCGATGATAAAAAAGATGACAAGAAGAGAACAGAAGAAAGAATAGTGTGAAGAAGAAGAAAGGGGAAGTATAAAAGAAAAGGAGTGTGAAGAAGGGGGAATGAGATAACATCCATCCAGTTCCTTTTAAACAACTTTATTTTCATCATATTGCTAGAGATCTTCATCATCAGTTCTTATTAAAAAGAATGAACACAAGTGTAGTATGACATGGAAAGCCATATATGAACAAATTTCCATGCTAAAAAACACCAACTCGATGCAACATACAAAATTCAATGCAATATGAGAAAGTAAAATATTCCTAACTCCATGCAACATAAAAAATGCAATGCAATATGAGAAATTAAACAAGCTAAACTAACAGAGAAACAAGTACAATGTTTTTGTTATCAAGCTTCAGTTATGACCTATGTGAGTTAACAACAAGGGTTGACGATGGTGCCCTAAGAAAGAATACATGAAAGGGGAATAATGGAGGACACTTGGGTCCGATGAAAAAGTAATGTGCACTACAAAATAGTACCAGGAAACTCATTGTGCCCTAGAGTACAGATGAAGTAAGCAGCCTAGCTTTTGTTAATGAAGGTAGATCTAGATGATCCACGAGTCGTTTATGATGAGAACAAGCAAGAACCAAAGAATGAGGTTTTGTAGGATGATTTTTATTGTTTAGAAGTTTTCTTGAAACATATTTGAATTTTTTTTATTTTTCTAACATATTTAAATGCTTTTATGATTTTTAAAGTTTTCTGAAACTATGTGATGCTCCTAGCGATAGATAGGATGTA
This sequence comes from Taxus chinensis, assembly GCA_019776745.2. Classification (NCBI taxonomy): domain Eukaryota; kingdom Viridiplantae; phylum Streptophyta; class Pinopsida; order Cupressales; family Taxaceae; genus Taxus; species Taxus chinensis. The sequence continues at coordinate 742,353,430 of CM034152.1, read as the reverse complement.
CAAGGGCATAAGGCCATGTGCATGCGAGAAAGGTGAAGATGTAAAAATGACCCAGTGATTAGGTGGGAGTATTCAAAGGCAAACTCTTCACAGGTAGAAGTGGGACCCAAGGCCATTATGGATAGGTTCAACATGATGATGAACGTAAACCAATGAAATTCTGTGAAGAAGCAAGGATGCCCCTAGCGTAAGGTGACCTAAAATCACATGATAGAAAGGAATGAGAAGATTGTTTTTTGTGAAATGGGACAAAGGTGTTCGAAAACATGGCAAAAAGGTAATCTTATACACATGGATGTTCTAAACGAAGTAGAAGAACAATGTGAATGATATGCATGTAGCTTAGAAGCCTCACAATGAATAAGTGATTAGCCAAAGGCACAAATTTTGAGATGAGATAAGGACTAAAGTAAGAGTGTGAACAAGGTCCAAAATTGACACATACTAATCTTGCTTACTCATAGAGATCCAGTGTGTGGAAGTTGAAATTAATTACCTCTTCAAGTGAATATTTAATAGAAAACAAGTGAAGACTCCCTACCCAATGTGTAGGAATGATTTATTTTGAAAGGTGATTTTGTGAATGGATGGTGGAAGGACAACCATACATTGCTCCGCTGCCAGCTAGGCATCCATAGCCTTGACAAAGATGTAATTGATTCTAATTGCAACATTGCTCTACTGTCAGTCAGGCGTCTATAGCTTCGATAGAGATTATTGGAAATACCCCAAGAGAGAGTTATATATAAATTTTCTTTTAATTTTAGCTTTTTCTTTTAGCTTTTGATTTTTTGATTGATTTTGATTCTTTTTCTTTCTGAAAAATTATTTTAGCTCTCTTGTTTGACAAGGGGTTAAGAACCACTTATGACTTGATGAAAGGAGGTGGAAGTGAATGTGATGATGACATTGGCTAGTGTTAACAAATATGTCCAAAATTTCTTCGCAACAAGTTTATTAGATGTTGAATGTGATAGGATCTCTAAGAGGTTAGTCATTCTTTAATTTACCAAGGTGATGAAAGACCAGGGTCAAATAGATACAATAGATATAAATGTTGCAAAATGTGTGTGAAAAGGCTAACCAAAATATCACCAAAGGGATGAAAATGGTACGAAGACTTTTAGAATAGAAAGGGAAGAAAGAAACATCCATGTGTATGTAATACCTGATCGCAATGTTTGATCTTTGTACCTTTGATTTTTCTTGTGTTTTCTCAATGTTTTTTGTATTTTTGCATTTTATTTTTTTTGAATTGTTTTTTATTTTTAATTTTTTTATAGTTTTTGGAAAGTTGGGATTGACAAAATCACTCTGTATGGTAAGATTCAACAACGATGTTTGTGACTTCCTTGATAATGGAGACTAGGTGTGTTTTTTAATCAAGAGTTATGTTATCCCTGATCTCGATGATCATGGTGAGCTCGTACTCAACAAATGACTGTGATTTATCCTTAAACAAGGATTTTTCATGTAGGAGCTTAAGTTCCCTATCCATAAGTTTTTGCACTTTACGCCAAACTTGATGGTTACATTTATGTACATTTTTGAATCGTGCTTGATTTAAAATTTTGAGATTGTTTGATTTGTTGGGAGATATAGAGCTCCTAGAAGTTTTGACCTGAGCTTGATAATGAACATGTTTGGGTTTCTTAAAAGCTGACGTGTGACTTTTCTGGCCCTGAGAAATGGGAGAAGAGAGCAAACATTTATGAGTGATGATAAGAATGAGAGAAATGATGGTGGGCTTGCCCTAGTCATTGGTAGAAGGATGACATGATGGATGAATAGGATATGGTCTATGAATTGAAGAGGATGGACTACCAAGAGGTGAGCCACTAATAGAAGATGAAAAAGGGCTACCAGGATATGGCCCTAATATGGAAGAAGTTGGGCTATAAGGATATGGCCAAAGAATAGAAGAAGATGACGAAGGGCTGCTAGGGCGTGGCCCAAGTATAGACGAGGAGGGACTACTAGGACGTGGCCCAAGAATGGAAGGTAATGGGCTACCAAGAGGTGACCCACAAGTAGAAAATGGAGGACTACTTAGGGGTAGATCTAGAATAGAAGAAGATAATGGGCTACTCAGCAGTGACCCACAAGTAGAAAATGGAGGACTACCCAGGGGTGGCTCCTGAATAGAAGAAGACAATGGGGTACTCAGTGGTGATCCAATGTGAGATTTTGATAGAGGAATGATGATAGATAAGGAATTATTGGGAAATGAGAAGATAGGCCACGGATCAATGCTAGACCTTGACATTTCATCATGCTCAGAAGAAGGTGAAGGATTTTGAAATATAAGAAGAATCAAGTTACATGACCTTAGGATTTTCCTCTATGTTCTGTTGAAGAGGATCAATTCTTCCTCCCCATATGCAAGCGTATCAAGTTCTAGAAAGAATCCTTGTTTATAATCCTCTAAAGGGATATCATTGTGTAGTCTGATTGTTCCTTCATCCTGAGAGAAATCAATCAGTAGAGGTTGTTTTTATTTAGTCATAGAAGGTTGAATAGAAGAAACATGTCCGATAAGTGGGGAAGATTGATTGATAGAAGAAGATGACTCAAGAGAGGAAGTAGGATTGGAGGAAAGCGTCTCATGAATGGACGATTTAGATTTGGAACTATGTCATTTTTCTAAAAGATGACATAATGTAGGTTGGAAAGTAGGATCACATAGCCATTCATTAAGTTGTGACATAGGAGTCAAATTGGATGATTGACTAGAGGTAACTCGAGTTGTGAAACTCTTCGATGGAGGAGGAGGTTGTTGAGACGACTAATGAAGGAGGTCCTACGAAGAAAGGTAGGACCGTGACTCAAGAACCAAATTAGATGTTTGATCGGTGGAACTTGGAGTCACATAAGTCTTCAAATGAGGAAGACGTTGTTGAGGTGCATTGGAATAAAGGTCCTGCGAAGAAAGGGAGGACCGTGACTCAAGATTTGATCTAGGGGTATCTAAACAATATTTAGGATTCAAAGCTTTAGAAGAAGCATGGGAATCCAAATGGTAGTTTGGATTTGAATCAAAAGAAGAGGATTAGGGGGAACTTGAATAATAATTTGGATCAGAAGAATCCAAACCATACCACCAACTATGAGCTGAAGGTGGGGAATAGGGTACTCGTTTGGGATCTCTAACACGAAGAACCAAACGAGGCTTAGTCATAATGGGAATCTTTTGATTTGAATTTATAAACCTAGGTTCTGTATTGTTGTAAACGTGAGAAACCACGTGATAGTCAATCATTGTTGGTGTCATTCAAGCACAAATGTCTAGACCTAGATAGTGGGATGGAACTCCTTCAAAGGGAAGGAATTGACACGTCGATTCAAGGAAGCATAATGGAAACCAACTAGACATTGCGTAAGTATGGAGATACGTGTGTGATTTTCCAAATAAGGTCTAAGGAAAATAGACATCGTGATGACACAATCTCAATGAGATGGAAAATGATTGTCCTAGTAAACAATTTTTCTAGATGAATAACCACAAGGAATAATCATGCAAGTGTAAAAACATAAATTCAATCAATAAGGAAATACACCCTATGCAAATGTGTGTGCCGTTCTTGAAGTAATAGTTCGATGTAAAATATGATCAACACAATGTCAAGATTTACGTCAAGCTCAAAACAAACAAGGCGTAAATATTAACAAAGGGAGATCAAATGATGAATCAATCTGAACTATGATGATGATCTTGAAATCAAGATCAAGTGAATTATATCAAAGATATAAAAATGCATACCTGCACACTTTAGACGTTTAACAACCCAGCTGCAAACATGGATGGGCGTAAACGGACAAAAAAGTGGTGAGAATATCTATTACAAAAATGCACAGAAGTATGCACTTCTCTTGCCCCGAATGGGTGGTGAGAATGCAAAGGTATAGATCAAAAAGATGGAAATGAAACCAAGCACCATTTGGGAAGAGTTTTGCCTTGTCCGAAGACAAGAATAAAACTAAGCTAAAGTGGAATGTCAGTCCAATTTTCGTGACGAAAGACACTTAGATCCAACTTACAAGTGGATTCTTTGCCTTGTTTGAAAAATAAGGTTCAGAATCCAAATGAAGTTGTCACTTTGTGATGGCCAAGACACAACAAAGGACTAGCAAAGTGGGATCCTTGATAGAATGGCTTCCTTAACAAGTTCTCTCAACTAGGTGTTACAAAGTTATCTTAAGAGTGAGGCATGATTTACCCAAATAGTCCAATGCCTATCTTGGGAGTATCTCATCTTTACTTCCCCCTTTGAGCACAAAGTGGAATGAATACATCCATCATGTACTTTTGCCTAGGTTCACCATACGGACAACTTGGTAACTCTTATCTCACAAGTTGTACTAGTCAATGGGTAAGCGAAGCGCTTCCTGTTTCATCCACGAGGTTACACAACAGTGGGCTACTTTAGGGTTCCTAGTACCACCCCCATTGTTATAGCTTAAGGCTGTTATGCCAAAGGGGTTATGTTCTAGTTGAGCAGATAAGGACGTACCCTTTTCTGAAACCTACAATACGATGTTTTGACTATGATGTGTTTTTTATCTTGCTTAGCTTTAATGTGGTTTTAAGTAGCACACCATTTGGTAAACCTGCAAGAAACATGTGTATTAGAAGGTTTTCTATTTTTGACACCTTTCTTTGATAAGCGATTTTGGTCCTACATACCAAAATTTTATTAGTTTTCCATTTTGTAGGTTGATGTCATAAGAGAAAACTTTAAGACTGTTGTTTTTGATTTCCCAAGATCGTCCTAAAATGAAGGCGTGAGCATACACAACAAGGTATACGCAATTTTGGTGAAAATGAATCCTTTTGAAATCAACTTTGAAAGCTTTACTAAATCTTTTGCAAATATGAAGAAAGTAAGTGAAGCATTTCTGATTCCCGTTTGATCACCTAAAAGGTAGGGAAGAGCATATGATCTCACAAATAAAGATGAAAATTTTTTGAGGCAGTTATTCTAAAAAGAGGTCTAGCATACGGAAACCTTCTAAACCACTTAGTTAGAATCCTGCAAGAGTTAGAAACCAAAAAACACTTAACTATGCAATTCTGAAAGACTAAAGAAAAACTCTTTTTTAACAGTTTTAGTCCTAGAAATCTACATTTTTGGAAGGTTTCCAGAGCATTTTGGGAGTTTTGTGATAGAAGTTTTATACTAAGGGTATCTAAATTTTGAATCTTTCCCTCACAAACATGCTTCGTGCCCAAACCTGACACCTATTTAACTCTCTAACCGATGGGTACGAGTTACCCAACTCAACGATATGATTAAAACAAGTAGCACTAAATATAAAATGAATGAATCTAGACTGCATATATCTACAAAAACCAACAGATACTTACCTAAGTAGATAGGGACACTTGGCAAGGTAAAAATACGTAGAGTGCAACTAGGACACATGCGCACCTAGACATGACAGATACGCGCACCAAGCATAAAGTAGACAATTTTTTCAATTTTTCACATAGTCAAGCCATTTACGTGCATACGCATGGCCAGAGAGATGGATATGCGCGTTCCCTTTAACGGAGATGCATGCGCATCCTTGTAGAAGTGAAATTTATAGATTTTACAAAAAATCTAGCACCTTGACACATACACGTATACGTGGCCAGAGCGGCAGATATGCGTCCCAGATGATGGAGATGCGTGCGCGTCCTTGTAGAGGAAAATTTGTCAAATTATGAATGACCTCTTGACAGGTACGCGCCTGTTCTGACGGGTACACTAGGGTTTCAACGTGTACGCGCCCCTTGTTTGACACCTATGCATACCCTGTGAAAAAACCTGCAAAAAACATGGATTTTCAAATTTTCAAGAGCAGTCAGGTTAGTTGTTAGTCAAAGTGTCCTATTTCTATATCAAACCCACAAAATGCATATAAATTAAGGTCATTTATCTAGTGTTAGAAACAAATATGATGAAATAACAAGTGATTTTGACCCAAAAACTTGAAAATGAACTTTAAAAAACTGAAAAGATCTCCATTAATGGAGGATGGACATAAGAGTCCCAACGGGCGTGCCAAATGTATGCAATGAAAAGTTTGCAAAAGCTATGGAATGAGGCTAAAGAACCTCAAAGCTTTGTCTAACTCATCCATGCACCATCTAGATAAGAGATAAGCAAGGTTAACCTACTTTGCATGCATTCATAACTTTGACAAAAACATCAAAACCTAGCATATATACTACTCTCTATTCTTTAGATTACTTAATTTAAGAAATTGAACCTAATAAGATCAACTTAGCAATCAAAGGGGTGATTAGTTGTTTATGGTCCAAGAGGGTCAAGAATGAAGTCTCACCATTAATGGCTTCAAGGCCAATGGTTCTCTCTATTTACTCAAAACTTGGATTATGGATGCAAATGGAGGTTATTAGCTCAAGATCAATGAAGGGAGTAAGTTTAAGATCAAATGTCTTATTAGCTTAAAGCTAATACAAATGGAATCCCAAAACTAGGTGTTCTTAGTGTTAATAAGATATCCTAGGTGTGAAGTTGTGTAAGTTGAATGGGTAGGCTTAGCCTTGTATTTATAGTTTTACAAATGGAAGAGTTTGAACTTTGGGTGCATGTGGGACTAAATTCTAAAAAGCACTTTAGATTAGATTACGATAAACATGTTATAGCTTTAGGCTTAGTTGATCTAGGATTAGGCTAGTTAAATTTGATTAGTAAGTGATTAGAGACTCATTGAGAGTTGGCAGGGGTCTGGATAACCAATTGTGACTGATAGATAACCTACGAAGCCAATAGAAGTGGTCTAGAGAGAACTAGGGAGGTTTTGAATGGTCGAAAGGAGGAATGTTTAGCTAATAAGAGATATTTTAGCCAAATAAGCTGATTATAGGAGGAATATGACCAAAAGAGTGTCATGAATGGGCATCCGAGAATGGAGTGAAGAAGGGTTGATTGACAAAGTGTCGTTAATGGGTTGAATTGGAGAAATGCTAAGCGTAAGCATATTTCAGGTGTCTACAGTAAATAGCTAGATAAGATAGGAATGGAAATAGATATAAACTAAGAAAATAGATCAAAATACAATTTAGGAAATGACGTTCTGTAAACTAGTAAATTTAGTTAATCTAATAAGAACACAACACTATAATTAAATTGTAATAGAAATTATAGCCCTAAATATTTAATTATTAATATTTGAGATGGAATGAAATAAAGGAAAATATGGGATAAGGAGACTAACCTCTGAATTGCTTACCTATCTATTTGTTGGACTATAATAGGTTGATGTGCAAATAGGGAAGACTGTGATTAGAGGGCCTCAAGAAGGATAGGAATTGACTGATTCTCTATACTGAGGTGCCTGGGAGTGTATAGGGGAATCGCCAAGCACCCTGGTCCTAGATCTTGGGTGTTGTAGTCTACAGAAAAGCTCTGGGTCTGGTTCTAAAATAACTGGAAGGTCAGTTGAAACTCTACATGTCTTTCACGATAGATCTGTCACCTGAGCGATTTGTATAATAACCTACACAAGAGTATGAAGTATCAAATCCCTAATATAAAAATTTAAAAATGCATATAAATAGGTCGGACCATCCCTAGCTGACAAGCTAGTGGCTTTACGATTGAGCGCTACAGTACATTGCGGACCCCATTTAGTTCTATGTGTGTGTTTCTTTGTGAAATCTTGTTCCTAGGATTTCCTAGCATCAATGACGCAGTAATACATGGAAATAAATAAATGTAAATGGAAAATTGTGGATGGAATGTAAATATTAAAACACTTTCCCCCTATGTTTGTGTGTGATGCAAATGTAGAAGAAGCCCAAATGCAGTCCCTTTCCTTAGGATGTAGTTTCCCCTTGATAGTGTGATGTTTGCCCATAATATGGTAAGTATGCTATGTTTATATAGGTATCTCTTGATAAAATTTCAAAAATGACGACCCAAAACGCTGAATACTTCCTAAGGGAATGCACGGGATAAGAATAAAGGCCGATGCCAAACAGAGAAATTAGAACCATGAACTGAGGTAACCTGGGGGTGCCCCATCACAACCATAGGCACCCTGGTCAGATAGAAAAGACAATAGATGACCATTTTATGACTTGTGACATGTGCTAAGACACGACCAAAACCATAGAAATAACTAATGGCCATGCATGAAAAGTTATTATGATGATAAAATAAATGATGAAATTATAGGAAAAGTAACTATGACCACAAAACTAAATGATGACAACCAAGGGGATAAGTCATTAGTGAATAATTTTATCATGCCAAATCCATTTATAAAATAACATACTTGGTGGTTAAAATGTAATAGTAAGTGTGTGATTTTGTGACTACACCTACCTAACCCCACAAGGGGGCATCATATCACCATCCTAAGATCATTTCTTATTTTTCTTTAAACAGTCATTGCTCTATTATAACCCTTCAAAGAAGGGAAAAAATTAAACATATAAAATGTCGACACAATTAATTACAATTAATTTGTTTTGCAAATAAGCTAACATCATCACTCTCTGAATCCCTATAATAATTAACCACAAAACTAATTATTATTAATCCCTTTATCCTAATTAATTTCATTAATTATCTAATATCCTATAATTTCATCATTAATCATTTTAATCCATTATTAGATCATATTATCTTATCTTAATCCTTATTAAAAGTTTTGTAGGAGTTCCTACCCACCTACTCTACATGTATCCTACAAATAGCATTTCCATGTAATCTCTCCCTAATCATCTTTTATTAACCTAATATAATCATAAACTAATCACATTTTCCAACCTTATATATAGGCTTCTATTTCTAGAAGACTCTCTAAACTTCTCATTCCATCAAATTTTTAATTCAATAGAAGCTTCTTCCCTCCATGAATTTTGAATTCAAATTCTAGATTTATCCATTATAAATACCTCTATTCATCTCATCAATTTCCAACCATTAGTCATCATCCTACTTGGATGGATCTGCACCATCTATTTTCTCTCCTACAAACTAAAAATTGAGCTCTCCTCCTCCATGAGAGAAACAATACATAGAATCCAATTCAATAAATCTCTACCATTTTATTTCATCAATCATGCATAATCCTCAATCCATCTCCATTCCAATATATCAATCCACCATCCTTCATCAAGCAATCTAAATAAATCAAGGGGATTTTTTGTCTTAGTGTCTCCACCAATATTAAGCAATCATTATGAATCCTAGAGAAAATCCAACATAACAAAGGAGGAAAATTACATATTCTTGGTAAGTGCAGGTATTGATCATCTCCCCCTTTCCATCTATTAATCAATCTGAGGTATTTTTTAAAGGATTAGATTCAGGAATCAATTTGGTTTTTTTTTTCTAATTTGCATTTGTACACTAATCTTTTCCAACACTAGAGTTCCAGATCTCTTTCACTTAGTTCATATCATTTCTAGGGTTATAAAGTACTTAACTCCTTCACCACATCACTTATTTTTAGTTATAGTTTTAAGGATGTTAAGGGAATGTATGTCCTCTCTCCATTTACATTTGCATATATTGTAGTTATTTACTTTTTATTGAATTGTTCAGAGTATGGGAAGAGTGCAAGGGTTGTCATTCTTTTTTATCATGGATTTACTATTTATAGAATTGGGCCTAGATCTTTCTGTAATAGCGTGGTACATGGGAATACATAGTGTAGTAAAGTCTCTAAGTCATTTTTAGTTATTAATTCCTTACCTCTTACATTAAAAGGAGAAGATATCCAAGTTGGTTAATGAATTTTATACACAATATTCTTCTTTGATAGTTTCCTCCAATACCATACTCTTCTTCACTTTATCTTCTTCATTATGTTATGGTTTGTATGCTGCTATGACTATGTTTTATCCTCAACAAAATTAGGAACTAATCATCCCATTCCTTTAGCAATATCAGTAATCTAAATCTATAAGTGCTTGAGAAATAATGGGGACTTCTCCATCCACCAAAAAAACACATGTATTCCTTCCATGTTTCACATCTCTTTATTTCACATTATGAAAACGTAAAATTTATGTATTAAATTTTACATTTAATTTAAATTTTAATTCTCTACTATGGATATTAACTACATTCTACGTTATGGGCTTCATCATTGAGAGTGCTAACATCAACATAACTTTACACTAAAACATACACTTCAAGGGAAGGAAAAGTATGTCTACATACTCAAATATTATTTTCCTTTAAAAATGTAATTTTCATTTCATACTTAAAGGGGGGGAAATGTAGACACTCAAATTTGGTAATTTACAATTTAGTAACCTTGAATTGATTATACACTCTTGCTATGAAAAAAAATGTTCATTTCCCACTTATCACTTCATGAGGTATAATGTTTAGCTTGTTTATCCTTTCACATCCACAAGTCGACAAACTCTAAGAACACAATGAATAAAATCTATAGAGAAACATTAACTCCTTTACAACATCACTCAAAAAATGCCACCAGCCGGTAGCATAAATGTATGCTACTGACCTGTAGCATATATCTATGCTACAAACTGGTAGCATACATTTATGCTACAAACCGGTAGCATACATTTATGCTATTGAATGGTAGCATATATGATAAATATATGCTAACGGATGGTAACATACATTTATGCTATTAAATGGTAGCATATATGATAAATATATGCTAACAAATGGTAACATACCTGTATGCTACTTATAGGTAGCATATATCTATAGTATTGATTAGTAGCATATATTTATGCTACCAGACAATAGCATATATGTATGCTGCCAACCTATAGTATAGATATATGCTGCCATCCAGTAGCATAATTTTATGGTGCCAACTATTTTTGAAATTTTACATTATGGAAAACTTCAATAGAATAACATATTAACTATTCAAATAAATTTGACGTTGGAGGGTTACGATATGAAATCGATCTCTATTGTTAATTCTCATTGGACTATGAACAAGGGTAAAGGAATTGCAAAGAAAATTTTATGTGTAATTGATATTCAAAATTATAAATTTTTAATCACAATATATATGAAGGTGAATTTTACAAATTTCAATTTCACGCTAGCAACAATTTGAATTAATAAAGTTTTATATTGGTGTAAATTCTAGGAAAACCAACCACTAAAAGTTATTTGAACCCAAAATATTTATGCAACCCAGTCTTATCCTTACACCTAAATTTTTTCCAAATGCAAATTTCAACAAGTGGAATATTCATGAATTAACGAAGATTCGCCACTAAAATGTTCTCTTTTCCTAAGGAAATGCGCTAGAGAAATCACTTCATTCAATTTTAAAAGCTACCCAAATCTCCCTATCTCTTACAAATACACATCGATAGTCATTAAGACAACACACAAATTAGGTTTGAAGCTCAAAACCAAGTCAAGGTAGCCATATCTATCATCTACAAGCATCCAAACACCATATGTCGAAGTGTTTTAGCAAGACCCAAGTCAAATAAATCATTGTAAAAGTATTTTCCAAATCTAATTGATCTATCTAGATATCACATGCTAGGTGGAGAATGGCATTTGGTTTTAGGCATCTTCATAATAGTGTCAACCTTCACGTTGGATAGAGGTTCCCACAACCCTTTTAATATTTTTTTTGTAGGACTCTTCATCCATGGCTATGGTTTGAGATGATAATAATATCATTTGGAGATCTTCTCTACATGTGTGAAAACTAGGGTTTGATAGTGACAAATAAATCCATGAAATCAAACAACCAAAAAAATTGTAGGAGTCATCTTAGAGTAGGTCCAAGACCATACATAAGGTCCTAGACCATATAGTTGGGTCCTGAATATGTTGTATGGTCATGAACTAGGTATATTTCCAGTATTGGTATAGTTTATGATGGTTTCCCATGTTCATTTATGCTAGTTTATGTGTTGTATATTGCCATATATTTCTAGAATTTTTTTTTGGAAAGTTAGGTGCCTCTATACCTCTATTCTATGCTTTCAAATTTCATGTTATGATAAGTTGTGTATTGTAATATTTTTATTTATCTAATATGAGTTATAAATATGATTAGTTCATATATTGTTATATCTTTTTTAAATCAGTAATTAACTATTAATCTCTCCTACACCTGGTTAAATCAAACTAGAGATTTAACTTAGGGTTAAACAAAAATCCTTATGAAAGAGTGTAATAATGCATTTAATTTTTTTTTTGTGTTTAAGTCATAATCAAAGTGTATAATCTAAATCAATATTATCAACTACCTAATTACCAAATATAGTTGTCTACACATACATGTCTACAATGTTTCCTAATGCACGTTGTTCCTTCCATGTAACCTATTATGTTTAATATTCTTTTATGGATGATATGTTATTCATTATCCTTATGTTTCTAGAAGTGTCCTATATTTATGACCATTACCATGTCTCTAGTATTATTTCACCTCCACTATGTGGCCATGATCGATGTCATACACATGTTTAGGTCCTCTATTGGTGCAAGACCTTGCTACTTTTGATATTTCATTTCTAATGACTTGTGAAATAGATCCATTGATTATAATGGTTATATATTGATCCCACATATGGAGAATATATTAATGATAGTGTTCATATTATTATCATGCAGGAAAATTTCTTCTTCTACTCAAGACAAAATCCTTACAATGTTTCATGTGCTCCACCCATATCTTAATGGGGGACTATATTATACATTTTCTACTCATCATCTTCATATCTTAGTATATGTAGTATTTAAAGTGATTATGGGTGTAGACACCTAAAGTTTGTAATTTATCAATGGATAATGCTAGTATTGACTAAATCTATTCAACCATGAATTATGCACTAGCTTAATTGATATATTATAATACTTTCTCTCCTCATTGCATTTCTTAGCCACTCGCTAAAATATTCATATCATTCACAAGTAGTACACTTCTCATGATTGTCATGCACACAACTCTACAACATTATATTTTCTTCCTAGACCAAACCATCCAATAATGACCAAATTGTGACACGATTTGGTCTTTAGAGAACCAATCTCATCTAGGGATACCTAATGGTAACTTTATCAATTTAATATCTTTTTATAGGTTGGTAGTTTCACTATGGGTTAGACATAGTATTAAATTATATCCATAAAAACCTATATAATAATATGAATCGGAAATATTTTCCACCTTCAAGAGCTCCTCAATTAAAAATCACTCAAAAGGTAAATCTCTCCTAACTTTCTATAAAGAAGCAATAGACATTAGGAGCATATCCTACATAGGTCTAAATCACTCCAAACTAGGTTTCAAGAGCCCACAAAGCTATGTCAAAAAATAGAAATCCAATTCATTATAAAGCATTATGAAGTGATCAATTTATCAAATATAGTTGTTTATATGCAACATTATATCACATTTCTAATTGGATAACTATATATAGTTTGAGGCATCTCTAGATTAGTTCTAGTATAGTAGCTATACGGATTACACTTCAACCCAAACACTTCACTTTTTGTATGGTTTTTTCCATAGGTTAAGTTTTTTTGTTAAATTGGTTGATTTAAGAGGTTTTTTTACATATTTGTGAGACCTAATATTTCACAAGAAAGAATATACAAATCATTTGAAATGGTTCAAAAAGTTACAAAGAACCATATGCTATACAGACTAAACCTTCCACTAGGACACAACTGTCAAACGGTTAGGTCCAAATAGAATGGTTTCGTCCCTATGTATTGTATAGTTTATAAATCAAAGATGAATGATATGAAATATATTTTTATCGAATTAATTTTTCACACCTAGATCGAGGTATAGACCGTTCAAAGATCTAAGTGCACTTATCTTCTTGTTTTCTACTATTTTAACATGTGCTCCAATTAAATGCAACTTATCTATACTAGTTTGTATTTACGTTTAGATTTGAATGTTAGATAACTTATCTTTATATATGATTACACATTCATTAACATCTAGTATCATCTAAAAAATATTATAGATGTCCTTATTAGAATTAAATCAACCTTAATCTAAATTTGGGTTAAATATCTAAGATTAAAGGCTAGTTACTAGGTGACTCTAGGAATCCAACTTCAATTCCTAGATTCCTAATGGCCTACAAAAGGGTTTGTAGGAATGTTGTTGTAATATATATGAGGTTTTAATCCACAACACATATCTATATTCTTTTATAGTATGAAAAACACATGAAAAAATTGTTGCATTTCGAGGAAACAGGAGGTATCTTGTTACAACAAATTTATAAATCTAGAATTTATTATTCTCCACTCACTCATGTCTATGTAGAAAAGTGTATTTACAAGTTCCAAGATTCATCATTTTCATTCCCATAAATTGAGATCAACATTGTTGGGAATGATGTCAATTTTGGCATTTGAAATTTAGATAATTTCTATTTTTATAAATACTCTAACAATAGAATTATAGGATGTTTTAGGAATTTTCAATTTCACTTATATGTTTTTTCAATCATGTAGGACCAAATAAGTAATTTTCAATGATTTCCTAAAAAATAGCTGAAAACTAAAAAATAGATTGCCCATTGTTTTTTTTTCAAATAAGTAAAAATTATTGTATATTCATCCTTAAAGGGTTGGGAAACACTTTCTAAGTTCAGTCAGTGCGACAGAGATATTAGAATGGAGAAAGCGGCGGATGGAGATAGCGACGGAGGTACAGTCAGTGCGGTTTCTGTTGTATTGGCTACAGAATGTCTACATTCTATGCCAAATATAGCTGAGAGGAGGCTGTTTATTGACCAGAATCAGATGGATGAAAAGTTACAAACTGAAAAAGTGGACACGATGGGATCCACAACTTTGGCCTGGAATAAGATCCTTCAAAACCCTAGCAGAAAAGTGGGTCCCCAATCTCCTGAAAGAGGGCAGTTCATGTCGAAAAAGGACAATGAAGGTGCTACCTGTCTAATGGTTCCAGATGGCTATGTAAATAGGGCTTTAGACAAAGTGAATCTTTCCCTTATTGGTAAGTTTCTAGGCTCCAAACCTAATATTGATTTTATTAGAAAATGGGCTCTTAGAAAGTGGAAACCTAAGGGGGATATGAGTATTACCATTATGCCATAGGATTTTTTTCTAGAAAAATTTAATCAACAGACTAATTTGGAATCGGTGCTTCTGGGAGGACCGTGGTG
This sequence comes from Taxus chinensis, assembly GCA_019776745.2. Taxonomy (NCBI): domain Eukaryota; kingdom Viridiplantae; phylum Streptophyta; class Pinopsida; order Cupressales; family Taxaceae; genus Taxus; species Taxus chinensis. Next base: position 742,338,288 of record CM034152.1, on the reverse strand, counting down.
GCTGGGTAATATGGGCCTCTTTTTGAAAAAATGGTATCCAGGGTTTGACCCGAACATTGAAAATATAAACACCATTCCAATCTGGTGTAGACTCCCTGGGCTACCGTTGTAATTTTGGGATGATGAAATCTTGCTAAACAATGCTAAATCCATAGGTGCTCTGATTAGACTGGATGGGCCCATGAAAAATAGATCTAGACTTACTTTTTCTTGATTCTGCATTTCTTCTGAAATGGAGCAGGAGCTACCGGAGCACATCATCTTGAAATCTAAGTGTGGAATGTGTATCCAAAAAATAAAATTTGAAACCTTTCATTTAAGGTGTAAGAAATGTCATCATATAGGAAACTTCACCAAAAAATGTCCTAATAAGGAGATCTCTACAGAGGAGGATAAACACAAAAAGAAAGAACAACTTGAGGGGGATTTAGAAATGACAAAGGAAAGCAGGGTTCTAGAAAATGAAAGCCAGAGAGAATAAAAAACCCCTAACCAGCCTGAGTTGAACTATGATAAAAAAGGAAAAAAGGGGATTTAGAACTTCAATAAGGAAACACCTGGTCTGGCATCCAAAAACCCCAGCAGCAGCTTTGCATGGAGCACCAATCAGAAATAAAGAGGACTTAGAAATGCAAAATCCAGTAAAGGTAACTATGGAGGTAGATGAACAAGAAGGAACTGTAAAGGTAAATATCATTCCTAAGGATCTAGCTCAGACTTTGGAATTTCCAAATGACACTAAGGAAGCTGAGACAGATAAATCTCTGTGCATCATTGAGGAAATGTTGGAGAAGGACAACATGGGTTCAGAAGAAGCATTATAGAAAAACACTCCAAGGGACAAAAGTAAAATCTCAAACACAAAGGGAAACTCTTGCTTCAGCAACAGATCATCAGATCCACCTCCTTGCTTCGATAACAAATCAGTAGATCTACACTTTATTGACAGTATTCAGAGAGAGAAAGAGGAGGGAGAAGTAACACCATTTGAGGAAGATGAGGAGCTAACTTCTGGATTCATAAAGGTCATTTCAAAAAAAAAGAATGAAAGGATTTAAAATGATCCCAGAATCACTCTATAGTGAAAACAAAAAGAAAATTGACAACTGGGAACTTCAACTTCCAGAACTACTAGATCTTTTGCTAGAAGACTAGTAGATTTTGGAAGTAGTTCTAAAAGAGGAAGGCCCTCAAAAAAGACTCTTAGATCCAAGAGAATAGAGAAAGAAATTATAGATGGCACTCAACGTCAATTGAGCCATCAGGAAATCCTAGCTCCCACTCCTATTAAATGAAGATTATCTCTTGGAACATCTGAGGGATAAACAAAAACTCCAAATAGAGAATCATTAAGGAGTTACGGGATTCTAGTAGTCCTAGTATTTTGATTTTTTAGGAAACTAAGATGAAAGCTAAGATCCTTGAAATTAGTAAAAAAATTCTGGGAAAACTTTGATATGGCTGCGGTGGACTCTCAAGGAGCCTCTGGAGGTCTGACTACTCTTTGGGATAAAAGACACTGTACTGTTATGATTATTAATGCTAGCACTAATCATCTTGCTATTAAAGTTCATGCTATTGAGAACAATGGTGAATGGATCCTTTCTAATATATATGCTCCTAATACGGTTAGTGTGAGACGTAAACTGTGGACTAACCTTAATATATTTAGAAACTAGCATATTATAGCCAACTGGCTTATCATGGGTGACTTTAATTCTCCTCTAAACCCAAGTGAAAAATATGGAGGAATCTCCAGCTTTTCCACAGGTATGGATGAATTTACAGATTTTGTTGCTGATCTTAATCTCTTAGATGTGGATCACCATGGGAATAAATACACCTGGAACAAGAGAAGCTTGGGAAAATATCTAATCCAAGTTAGACTAGATAGAGCCCTAATTTCTACTAGTTGGATTCTTAGTCAGGACTTCCACCTCTCTTCCCTGCCTAGAATTGGATCGGACCACAATCTGATTGCCTTAAATCTTCTCAATTGGACTAAGCCCATCAGAAGTTCATTCAAATTTGAAAAGATGTGGATGGAGCATGATGACATTTATGAAAAAATTAAAGAGTGGTGGGTTTGGAATGGTGAAGGCATTGCTCAATTTAGATTGATTTAGAAGCTCAAAAATGTTAAAAAACAAGTTAAAATTTGGAATAAAAGAGTTTTTGGTAATGTGTTTGAAAAAAAAAGAAGTTAAAACAAAAGCTCCAAGATCTGGAAATCAAAATGGATATAATAGGGAGATCTTAAGACCAAATTGAGGAAAAGAATATTCTTTCAGAGTTACATACAATTTGTAGCAGAGAAGAATCCTTATGGAGATTAAAATCTAGGGCTATCTGGCTAAAAGGAGGAGATAGAAATACGAAGTTTTTTCATATGACCACTTTGAAACACAAAGCTTGTAATAGGATTATGGAAGTGGCTAAAAGTAATGGCAATGTTATAAAAGATCCCAACATCATCAAAGAGGTAGCTCTCAATTTCTATAAAAAAATACTTAATGAGAGGAATATCGTTGCTGATGAGGTAATTTCTTTCATGCTGGAGGCTATTCCCCAAGGAAAAATTGAGGAGTAGAGATTTAAAGATATCACTAAAGCTATCACACTTGAAGAACTACAAAAATCCATGTTTACTTTAGAAGGCGACAAATCCTCAGGCCCAGATGGTTTTTCTATCAACTTTTTTTAGAAATTTTAGGAAATTTGTTCGGATGATCTTCTCAAAGTGGTGAATGAATTCTATAGAACTAGGGATCTTTTGAAAGAGTTGAATAACACCCACATTGTGCTTGCTCCAAAAAAAATGGATGCTAAGGACTTCAAGGACTTCAGACCCATCAGCCTCGTGAATGTTATCTATAGAATTTCCACCAAAATCATTGCTACCAAGCTATAATTTATTATGAATGATTTAATCTCAAGGCAATAGAGTGGATTCATTAAAGGTAGAATTATCCAAGATTGAGTGATTATGGTACATGATACCATACACTCTATGGATAATAATAAAAAAGTGAATATGGTCCTTAAGCTTGATATGAATAAAGCCTTTGATAAGGTCTCTTGGGTTTTTTCTAGACAAAGTTTTAATTAAATTTGGTTTTCCTGCTAAATTCAGAAAAATTATTAAGGCTTGCATCTCTATGGTTAGATTCTCAGTGGTGGTTAATGGTGAGCCGGTGGGTTTTTTCACAAGCAACAAAGGGCTAAGACAAGGGGACCCCATATCCGACTTGCTCTTCATTCTTATGGCAGATAGTCTTAGTAGAACAATTGGTAAAGTAGTAATTGACGGTCTTTTGAAAGGTTTTAAAGCCCACTTCCATCAGCCAAGCAGCTTCTCCATTAGCAATTTGCAGATGATACAAT
>CM034152.1:742294019-742334404 GCA_019776745.2 Taxus chinensis | reverse complement strand
CTAGTTCTAAATAACATTAATTTAGAAACACACGGATCAAACATTCATTCTCATAATAGATACCCATATGAGATGTTTTGTACACAGACTTGGTGTACACCGATCTATTCATTCTGACTCATTGAGGCTACTGATCTATTCATGTTATCTTAGAGTTGGTGTTTATTAGAACACGTCTCACTCTTATGGTTCTTCCTCCTACATCTGGGATTTCGATGTGCTCTGTCCAAAGGAACCTATTTTGTGAATAATTTGTTACCTTATCCCTGCATCCCATCCCTGAGACTAGGTGATATGGAATTGCAAATCAACAGCTTGCGATTGCTATGGGCCAAAAGATTGAAAACATACTGTTCATGTTCATATTCCTTAACGGCATACTTGTCAATCCAGGTACGTCCTTCACCCCACTTCCGATGTTACTAAGAACGTCTTATACAACTCTGTTAGTTCCCTTGACCCAAGTTTTCACTTAGTACTGGTTTATATCATAACTCACGTTATCAAGGTGCCCTTGAGGTAGGGCGTAAAGCTGACATAGGATCAACCAACTTTAACCCCATGTTGTCAAAAGGTACTTACCTGAGTCTCAAAAGGGCTTGGCCTCAATACACCGGTCCACATGGGTCCTAAACCAAGCCCGAAAGGAAAATATTGATCAAGTTTGGCGGTGTGTAATATATTAATTCATGCAGAAGGGTGTTTCCAGTATTGTCACCTGCCTTCTTGTACCTCGAGAAAGAGGACAGTCCTAACCTTCTGAAGGTACAACCCGTAGGTTGAATGTGTCAAAACATACGCTTAAGCCTCAAAAAAAGATGCTGTATATACCTCTAAGACTGTTACTTAAGTTGAGTGTTAAACTTGGAGTACAGGCCTCCTAACTGGGTGCCTTCCCGAAAACCCTGGGTCCCACACTTTGAGTTACTTACGTAATTAGGTTAGTTTCACAGAGAAAAGGATTAGTTAAGATTTGAGATTACGTCAAGGTGCTGCAAATCAGTTCTTAATAATTTGTTTTCTTATAATAGGGCAAAAGCTCTTAAGTTCTACGCATAAGGAGGATAAACAAACCCTAAGGGATCGTTATCAACCCCCGAAATTGAAATTTAATAGACTATGGCCATTAAGACTCTTGGTGATTTAAGCCATCAATTACATGTGCTTGACTTAGCACATTATATGGAGTCAATAGGAATACTTCTTCCAGTGTTGTAATACATGTTAGGCGCACAGTTCACTTATCTTCCCTAATTATGCCACGTGGTCTAATTTCCAAATTTAGTGTATTCATAATTATTAATAATTACTAATCCAAACATGTAGTAACCATTTTCACATGAATTTTACAAGGCTTACTTAGGGAAGCCATCTACGACCCCATTGCATATAATAATAGAATGCATTCTCATTCATTCAGACAAGAGAAGATCAAAATTCACACAAATAAGAAACATAGCCACTAGGTAATATGTTCCCATTTATGTTTATTTCCAAGCCATACAATTACAACTTATGGCACTGCAGCATATTTAATACAATAATCACTAAACCAAACAGAGTAACTGTCTTATCGATAGTATTTAGCACACTTAGAGAAAATCATTGTCGGTTATTCATCATAAAACCAGATTAAGCAATCTGTGCATCCAATTCAGATTTGATGCCTTTACCACTTACGATGAAAAAATGGATGACATCTGCCAAAATTTGCTTTAGCACCGGCAGTCAGAATTGTTTAAGATGATACAAGCCTAATTCGTAAAACAATTTCCATTCCCCAATTGTTTTCCATTAAACAACCTGTTTAAATGAATAAAATTCATCATATTCATAATCACGCATCACACTAATTTTCTTTTCTAAGTCATTCTAATATGAATTAAAACATTAACTCATATTATAGCTACATCAACTTAAATCTTTTTGGTGATTCATACTTATACAAGGAAAATTAAGAAGAAAACAATATGAAATTAGAGTACGGCATCCGAAAAACCAAGAAAAAGTATCTTCTATCCAATATAATTACTCTAATAAAGGAATGAAATATTTTCAAGGGTATAAACCAACAGATTTGCATATAACATTCAAGCAAGAATAGATTACTGCCTCAAGCAAGTAAACTAACGGGATTTCCTTTAAACTTTTGAATCCATTTTCCGCCATTTTCAATTGCCACCGACTACCAAAATTTGGTGATTGCCACAACAAAATAAACAAACATTCCCATCCTTAGAGTTACTGCCACGTAGGACTATGTTAGCAGTTTTTATCCTCCGCTAAACCTGACAGCATTCCATGTCCTTCAACCTTATCCCCTCTTAAATTCCATGGAAACCACCGCCCATGACTCACAACCCTCCTTAGGTTTGCTTTCTTAGCATTAGTTGAGATAGGTTAATGACTTAGGTTAGATCATAGGATATGACATTGGCCTCATTTCCATAGTGCTAGGTTTAGTTAACCCTTAGGTGTATTAAGCTCATAGTTTAGGACTAGGTTAGATTAACAAATCTAGTAACATTAGGTTATAGTTTTAGGTTAAAACTATTAACCTTACTGATTCTAGTTTAGGTCCCCTAAATAGGACTAATCGGTGTTAGAGTTCAAACAGGATAAAACATTCCTATATCCGATTCCGTTTGGCATCAATAATTTAAGCTTTAGATATAAAACATATACATCTTACCTAGCTTATGGTCCAGGTCTTTCTTGATGTTGCGATATCTGGAACCAAATTCTATTTACCATGATCAACTTGACTTAACCTCCTGAATTGATCATTCAAAGCTCAGCCAGACTTTGTAACTATCAAAAAGTCAATAGAATTTGTTCATCCTGAATAAACTTAAAACATTCCTTGGATCAATGCAACTGATCCAAGGCTGAGTCATAAAGGTGGATGAATCCACAACTCATCCAGAAATCAGATTAAACTCAAGTGCAAGAATGAAAGAACAAAAGAGTCCAAGCACATTCTGGTTCAGTCAAGATCTTAAGAGAAGAAAGGATATAATCCATGTCAAGCATGACTTCCCTAAACCAAAGGAACATTTCCTAATACTGGATAAATCATATATCAACACTTGAATGCTCAGGAGAAAGTAACAACTATTCAAGGTGTTACACTTCATCTTACTCCCCTAGCTTCCATCCCACCTCCATCTATCCTGTCAAGTGATAAATTCTAGGTCATCAAAGACATCCATAAGGATTCCACTTATGGTAAGGCAATGGAAGCTATGGTTGATGATTTAATAATAACAGGAATACATTTTATTGAAGAGGTGTCCAAAGCATATGAGAAAATTGCCAAGATTCAACTGAATCTCTCTACAACACTCAGTGGGTTGGATAAAGATTTGAAACTGTGGAGTGAGTGCATACAAGATCTCATGTTAATGATTAAAATTGATGTATAATTACTTTTGTCCAAAAATGTTTTTGATGATGTAAAATTGAACCTGTCTAAGAAGTGGGTCTTCAGTATTGATTGGAAAATAAAGGTTCTTGAGGAGGACATCATAGAGCTCCGCAATGTACTATAAAAAGGAGAGGCTTTTAAAGCTTGTGTCACTTCTACCTTCATGGATATTTAATGTCTAATATTCAAGGAAAATTCAAATGAAAAATTCACTATTCAAGATATCAAGTCTCAATTTAAGACATTTGTTAAGGAGGATTTGTTCAAACAGGACACTATATCAAAGGAGAAGGTGAAGGAGATTTGCACGTTGTAGTCTACCTTCACAGATGCCAATAAGGAGTTCTTGGAGAACGTAGAGTTTTGGAAGGAGATGGAGAATTTTTTGGGTAGTTGTACTCATGCCACTGCTAATACAATGATTTCCAAGGGAATGGACATAGCCGAAGCCTTGAAGTGATTCAGATATCAATTATTAAAGACAAAGGGGACTATAAGTGATTCTACTAGCATCTCAAGTTCTTAGTTTACATTCTTCTTATTTTAAAATATCTAATTAAGATGTCTTTATCCCTTTAAGTCATGTATTATGAAAGAAAGGGATAAGTTAATGATGTAGTATTTAATTAGATACTATATTTTGAGATTAAAAGAAAGAAAATTAAAAAGACTTTTTGTAACCATCTCTCAGGTTTATTTAACATAAATTTTCTTATCATTGTGGGGGATCAAGATTTTTGGTATCTGGATGTGAAGAGAACATTAAAATACTCAATACAGAAGAAATTTCTCTCTCTCTCATGCTTTTCCTCTTTTTTTTCTTTGTCTAATTCATATAATGTTATTTGCATTTAAAACAAGAAATTTGTGTCTTTTAGTTGATAAGTGTATTTGGAACTTTGTGTCTAATATATACATGTCATGTGTTTTATATGCATAGTATAAATCTTGTTATTTTATAAGAGCATTAGTAGGTTATCATTCTACAATCTATATTTCTGAAAGTGCTCCTCTATCCTTAGTTTCTAGATATCAATCCTAACTTTTCCTATTTTCTTTTGTATTGAAAATCTTGGATAAATGCATCCAGAGATATCAAAATCCTCACCAAAATATTCAACAAATTTTTATACTGTAAATAAGGTTTTTGGCTTTTAATAAGGGAACCTCTCCCATAAAGAGGAGGGACTGTTGTCTCCTGACTGTTTCTTGTTTTCAAAAGATCAAATTATACAACCAACAAACCCATGGAAGTTAGGTATGCAGAACTAATGGAATTGGAAGAAACAAGAGAGCATGCAATGTAAACCATGGAAAAGGATGAAGCATTGATCAAGAGGAGATTTGAAAAGAAAGATAAAGCTAGGACATTCAAAGAAGGAGACTTGGTGCTGAAGTGGGATGTTGATCATGAAAAACTAGGCAAGCATTCCAAGTTTGATGCCATATGGAGTGGTCCATACATGATCATGGAGGGCAAGGGTAGTAATGCCTTCCAACTGGCTGAGTTGGATGGTGAGGAGCTGCAAATTCTAGTTAATGGAATATATCTCAAACATTTCTAGTAGAAGGGATATTTTTCACCCTTATACATATTAGTCTAGGATTTTAAATTCCTCTAGGTGCTTACACACAATTTTTTTTTTGTTAGAGTAGGTTTCAATTTCCCTGAGTGTTGGTGCATATGTTCTATTGATTTTAGCGTATGTATTGCATACAACTCATCGTACTTATAAAAAGATAAATTACAACAAAAGAATTCATAGTTGCATGTAATAGTTACAAAATTCAAATCAAAACAAATACAGAGAAACTAAAATATATCAAGGAGGATATTTTAATGATTCTCTCCAATAACAACTACAACAAGCCTCAATGTCATGCAAACAATCAAGAAACCAACTCTAGTTAAAGAAGCATTGGACATTTAGAGGAAAAAAGAAAATAAGAACTTAATAGAGTTCCATGATGTCCAAGATGACCAGTTTCACTCAAATACTGTAGTATACTTCACCTTGCTAAGAAAATTAGTCCCAAGATAGTGGTTGCAGGTTTCTACCTATTCTCATCAATCAACCTTATGGAATGGAGCTGCTGGGAAAAAGTGAAATTCAAGTTTTGAAAAATCTACTCTCACAAAACAAATTTCAAGATTTTCTTATGGAGAGTGTAAAAAGAAGAGGAAAGTTTAAGAAGCAAGTAGTGGCACTCTAAATGTTCTGGGGTCAATTTTTTAGAGTTTAGATCAGATCATACAAACTCTGTGCCCATTGGATAGCTACCGTCAACTAGTCACGATCCATTTAGTAGGAAAATAGCCTCCGTGAGTTACCAAATTGTTATCCAATTTCACCCCCGGAGTGAGATTGGGTAATAAAGCAGGTTTTTCCCCAAGGAACCTTTTACCCTTGAGCCATTCTAGGAAGAAACAAGAAAAATTTCAGCTCTGAGGGAAAATCTTCAAGGGTTGCCAGGAGGATATTTTTCACTCTTCACTGAGTTTTGTTTGAGTTCAAAGGGGTCCACTTTCAGTTCGGAAAGTGAACTAGTACATGAAGCCCACCTTGCAAGACAAACGATAAAATTAGGTATATTCGAGCTGCTAGAAGATACCCCAAAGTCCGTTATTTAGGAAAGATCGAGCTAATCAGAGCACTCATGGTTCAAAGGGTTGCATTAGATGTATTAAAATTAATGAGGGAATTACAAAAATATCCTAAGGAGTCTGGGTTAGGCAAGCTCACCGAATTGATTCCCTTGACTTGGCGAGCTGAAATATAAATTCATGCCCCTTGAGCCTAGTCCAAAATCTCACAAAGCTAGTTGCCCCAATGTTGAAGCCTAGACCGAGTATGTCAGGTGTAATGAGCAATGCAATAGAGTGAAGCTCTTGAACTAGGCTATATAAGCGATGAGAAAGCTAATTCATGGAGACCATGAGTTGTTTTAAAGACATAGTCGAGCCATGTGTTGAAGCTCAACTCGAGTTGATCTAGGGAATCAAGCTGAGCTCAAGCCCCAACATAGTCACTTTAGCAAAACTCAGATTGAGAATAGTTATGCTAGAAACGAGTGCTTCATGTGACTAAGGACTAAGCCAAAAGATTTGTGCGTTATAGACTATGTATTTAAGAGACAGGGTTAGTCATTTTTATTATGGGTGAGAGCTACTGTTGATAATTACAGACATAGTCAATGAAAACCATTGCAATACCCTTCCTTGGGCCGAGCTACACATTGTCAAGGGGATTTTTATTAAGCACATCAAGTTAGGAAATGCATGGTAGAGAAGAAGTTGAGCTAGTTGGGATGTGAGGTGGTCGAGCATGGTTCTCACAGGCATAGGGTGGTCTAGCAAGGGTGCATCTGTCGAGAAGTTTATGGGAGGAGCCATGTTCCAAATGAGACCACACTGAGTCATTTCGTGGTAGGACCATTAGACTAATACTTAGATCTTGCGGATTGGGTCAAGCGGTTCACTGTTGGTGACCATTTGGTTCAATGTAAAGTGCATGAATGAGTTAACACAGAGTCACTCTTAGTAGAGCTACACGGAAGGTGAGCTCACATAGCTATACATCAGTGGAGACCATGACATTTATCGAGCTCATCTTGAGTTGATCCCCAACGTATCATTTCCAAGTTCGATCGAATGAAGTTTTCTTGAAACATCCAAGTCGAGGCCCAATTGAATCATTCTTAGAACATTGAATAGTCGACTATGTGGAAGAAGTTTGGTGTATGCATCCATTGAGAAACGCGAGTCAGTGCAAACACTTATAGACGAACCAAGCAAATTTTAAAGGAGTAAAGGCTACTGGATCAGAGTGGAAGTCTGACAACCAAAGTGGGAGAAAATAATGCCACAGAGGACTGTGGATGGATTTTGGCCTAGATGTCTCGAAACATGTGTACCCTAAGCCTGAAAATCCCCATCACCAAAGTGGTGAGGTTAATGGTCAGAGATGGAAAAAATCAAATGGCTAGGATGGTCCTATGGAAATTTTGTGAGGAAGGTGGGCTTACGTTAATGCTCAAAACATTTCCGTAATAGGCCAGAATGTAGGTATGGAGGGTGGAATTGAGCCCACACGACCCATGTGACATACATGCTTAGGAAGAACCCAAAATCACCGCGATGGTATAGTGTGGATGGGGGTGCGAGTCAAGATGTCCTCAGATGGCCCTGGGACATGTCAACGGGTTCTAGTGAACCCAAGCTACATCAGCCGAGTGAGGTGTGGGTGGAATCTTGAGTTGTGGGCCGAGTCTATAAGATGGGCACACATAGCGACAGCAATGGCACATAAAGAGCTAAGTTCACCGCTAGGGTAAACTGGACCTCTATAATACAGGTGAGTGGTGGATAAGTGGCCTAATTGTCCAAGCTGGGGGTTGCGCCAAACAAATGTGATAAGGCTCGTCGACTTGTCTACATCTTGCGAATGTAAAGGAGCGTGGCGACTAGGAAGGAGTAAACACAGGTAGTCAGGGATGTGGTAATGAGATGAGTCTGGGAAGACCAACTAAGTGGAGTTAATGAGGAAAAGATGCTCAATACACATTATAAAAGAGATGGCGGTAAGTAAACACGGAAGTGAACCTACCATAGAAAAGTAAATGGGACTCAAATGCATAACGTATGGATTTGATGTCAGGGGGGTCTCACATGGCATCAGGTAAGAGCATGTTGAGTTGGTCGAGAGGATAGATTAACGTGACGCACACAAAGGTTGAACCCATAGACAAACGTTAAAGGGGATGACTCGGAAGACAACAAGGTAGGAGCTCCCTAACTCGGTATGCATGGAATATTGGTCGTTGCCAGTGTAAATCCCGAGGAGGTGATAGCCAACTCAACGAGTCACTACCGAGATGGATATAAATAATGCTCAAGTACAAAGGTTTAAAACACCTTAACTCCCTATAAACCCAATGTCAAATGAAAACGAAAAATTAAGAAGTATGGAGCCCCACAAAACTTAAAATTACCAGAATCATTATCAAGGGATGTAGAAGAATATTAGAGAAATTAGAGGAAATAACTTACATGACATTTCCAACCAAGAGATTTAATTGTCTCAGTGCCGTAGAAGCCCAAGTAAAGCCTGATGCAACTTCAGAAAACAGTTGCCTACACTCAGTAGAGTCATAAGTGGAACAATTCTCAATGGATTTTCACAAAATTGGTCTCGTTGGAACCAAGGATTTGAAGACCAATACACATAAACTACAGAAATGTCAAAAATTAATGAAGGATTTTATGGTGATTTTAAAGGAATACTAATCTCAGTATCTATTTTGTTTGTTGGATACGTGGTTGGAGAGAGCATTCATTGAGCATGGGAAATCATTCCTTCATTGCTGTAGGTTATGGGATACCTTGAGATTAATTTTATCAGCTTCAAAATTCACCAACCAAACTCATTTATTATGACTTGTAATTTTCTGGGAAAGGGGATTTTAGGAATTGCATCCCCTATCCCTCTCTCTCCTCTCAAAACTCTATAAATTGAAGTGTTGGGATTCATTGTAAAAAGATGATGAGTTTAAGCAGCAAAACTATGTCATGTTTGGTTTTTTAAAGCCAATGTGATGTAGGACATTGTATAGTGGAATCCTTTCATGGTGATTCAGGAATTTACTTTTGTAATAGTTTGGACTATGCATATTAATGAAGCAAGAGATGAAAGTTGTTGGATGTATCTTCCCTTGCTGTGTTTATTTGCATTCTTCTTACATATCTCTAATCTTATTGCATAGGTGTATTGTGTCTATCTCTATGCTCTTGCAGGGATCTATTATTGTTGTGTATACATGTAAATGTTATGTCGTGAAGGCTATTCATTAGACCGTGGAGAACTGTTATCACCCTATATAATCTACATTTTCCCTCCATTTTCACACATAGGGGGATTATTCTCATTACCCTTCTTTTGGCGCATCACCTCTATAGTGTAGATCTATCTTCATTTGCATGTTATTTATCTCTCCCTAGTGCCTTGGAAATTTTAGGATAGAGATACTCAATAGCTGTCATTTTAGTAGAGTCAGTTTGTACCATGATTAGGAAGAAGAACTAACTTTCTCTTGAGGTCTATCTCAAGTAGCAAGTCCCACAACTTGGAGATAGTACCCATATTACCCAGTCACACCATGAGCTCAAGTACAAACACTTGTGTAAATCGGAGGGTGTTGTGATTCAGTGATAACAAGGAACTCTATCACTTGACTATGTCTCCTTGTTGCATTCTCCCTTTGCACTTCCTATCTCTACTTACCCATTCCCACCTAACTTCACCTCTCCAAAACTTCCCATTTTTAAAGGTCATGACAATCCACAGGAACAAATCTGTTATTTCCATGTCATATGTCTTGATTAAGTTGATGATCATACTATCCTCGCCAAATTTTTTTCACGTAGTCTACATGACTATGACATGCATTGGTTCTATGACTTACCACTACATTCTGTAGTTTTTTTTACATATTTGGCCAATGCTTTTCTCACACACTTTTCTATCAATATTGGTTCCACACTGTCTTATTCCCAACTAGCTCAGCTTAAACAAGACCCCATGGAATGCTTCCCTAATTAGATATTACAATATAAGAATAACGTGGCCAACATGACCTACATCCTCACATACTCAGAATTGTAGGATTTATTTATCTATATCCTCTTGTCACCTTTATAAGATAGAGTTCTCTTCGAAATCTTTCCATCATTTGACCAAATTTTTCATGCTCTCAAGATGCATGAGACCAAAATTATTTGTGTCACTGAGCTCAAATATCTGGATGCACCTTCTTCCACCCACCTGACAGGAAAGACACTATTCAGGGCACTTGAAATTAAAACTAGCAATCCACAAACTATTATTAATGTGGTCTCTACTCCAAGGGAATTGTTCTCGGAGCCATACCGTCATCCTTTTACTAAGCTTAATGCCCCATTAAGCATCTTGTTACGACAACTCATTAATAGTAATCTCATTACTTTTCCAATGCCTTTGCAACTCAACTCATCCCAACCCAAAGGGTGCAACTTTAATGACCATTTTTATTGGGATTATCATCAATGCATCGGGTATTCCACTGATCATTTTTTCAAGCTCTGACATCTTGAGCTCCCAGAATCCCCCACATCTATCCCAACTAATGATAGCCAAAAACTCCAAATATTTAATAACCTACTGCCTAAACATGATACTAAGCTAGTCAATTCATCCTCTAATTATATCTGTCATACATTGTCCTCTCCCCCTGGACCTCTCAACTTTCTTATTGATTACATTTCCACTTCACCACCAATCATCTCCTTCTCCAATATTGACTACCATGCTACATTTTTCTCTGACCATTTACATATATATGAATATATTGGGTCAACCTTTATCAACAACACTAAGGTTGATCCATCTTCCCCTATGAGTGCATGTTCCCAGTTCTTCTTACAATATATCAATTACCCTCCATCATGAATCAACTACCCATTCAACAGACCCTATGGTGTTGTTAATTTACATATCACTGTTTTTCCTCTCTCTCTTCTCATACCTTTCCTTGTCACTCAAATAGTAAAAAGACGTGACTTACTTCTTGGCCTCAATTGGATTTGCCAATCCCAAGCTATTATTTCCATGGGCCATTTACATCTCAAATTTGTTTATGACAACCAAGTTATTTCCATTAATGATGTTCCCTCTTCACCTCCATTATCTCCACCTCCTCATTTCGATACTCATAAGTCTTACTCTCTTACTCACACCGCCCTTCTAACATTTCCCAAAAATCATCCCATTTCTACTTCACCACCTCAATTGGCCTCTACACAACCATGCCACTTCGTTAGTCCTACACACCAGAATAGGCCTATCCTTAAGACCATTACCGCATCCTTCCGCCAATTACTGCCTTGTTTTATCACACATGGATCATCCTCCCCTCCACACAAGCTAGTGCCTTGATCTCCGTCACCTACATATTTTACTATGCCATAACATTCATCTTATGTGAACCCATCACATGCATATAAGATCCATTCCCCTGTGCAGCATTTATCTCCCATTCCACCACTTCTCACGCATAGTTCTATGCTTTTAACCTCTCCCCAACTAGTCAATGGACCTATTTCCTTCGACCTTATTGGTTGACCCATCTGTTATCATTACTTGGGTCAGCATATCTACTATACACTCCCCCCTTACTCATATTATCATAGATACACCCCTACGCTTTAAATTCTCCTTCACACATATGTATACTTCTTATGCCTTCTAGTACCCTCGTTACCCAATGATGCACTCTTATAATTTAGTTCACACTATATTGTTGAGGGATTACCATAATCCCACACACTATATTTTAGGTCCTACATAGCTACTTTCTATCATCATTTATATACATAGCCTTCATATTACATTATCCTATATACAATTCATCTATTAGTCATTTCTCCATCATTCATCTCATACATGCTACACTAGTCATCATTATATATGAGTCTTGTTTTAGATTTCATCCATACATTATCCATTTACACTAGGTCACATTATGTATGGGTCTAGCTTTACCTCTCATCACTACATATTATATCCACACCTATATCTGCATCTTACATTACATTGTCTTATTCACATAACACGTTCATCCATTTGATTCATTCTATACTAAACTAGATTACATTATATATGGGTCTAAGTTTCCTCTATCCACCGTGCATCTTCTATTCCTATCTACATTTCCTATTTCATTTCATACATTACATATCCTATCCATTGCACATAGTACATTGCATTGTTCACATCGTGCATTTACATTACATATTCATTACTTGGTAATTTGTACTATTTTGTATTCTATGCGATGCACTCATCACCCTATGACGCACTCTAGTTCCTCAGTCTATACTCGACTACTAAGGTTTACTAATTAAATGGACCTTACATTCACCAATGCAACATTTTCCTCATCTAAAATTTCCCGTGTTAGTGACATACACGTTAGGTTAAATTGTCACCCCTTCCTGTCATCTTATAATGGTATACATGTTATGCTAAATCACCACCCCTATTTTATCATCTTGTAGTGGCATACACCTTAGATTACATCACCAATCCCTTCTTATTCATCCTATAGTGACATACGTTTTGGGCTAAATCGTCACCCATTTTCACTCCTTCATCTCATAGTGATATACACTTAGGGCTAAATCATCACTCATCCATTCAAAACATCATGGTATATGCTTAGGATATAGGGTCCATGCTCATTTTTCCATATGTCTCATCCCCATACACTCATCCTATAATGATATATGCTAGGGGATAAATCATCACTCCTTCATTCAATAAGTCATGATACACACTTCAGCTATAGGGCTCACACACATCTCTCCACATGTCACATTTCATCACCACCCCACATACACACTCATCATAACACACTTGATACAACCTACACTACTCGAGCATTTCCCGATGACACACTCTCATTTACGGTTCATTCTTGACTGCTGAGGCAGAAAAAAAATGAACCTCGCTACATATAATTCCATCCACTTGGTGGGGGGGCATATTGTTCCTATCATTCCATCTTGCATTTCATTCCATCCATCCAAAATAGACTGCATTGTCTTGTGGGAATTTTAATTTTTCTTACTAGTTTTTTTCATGCTCTTCTTATTACACATGTTATCTTACTTTCTTATATGTCATTATCATACACACATGTGTGTTCACATATTTATTTAGTGTGATCATAGGTACAATTATCTACAGGCGGCATGGATGCACACCTTCTACCCTTCCTATTCTAGTCGTTGAGGGAATCCAAATTTGTCTTATTCATGTTCTATTATTTCATTTTGTACTTAACATCTTATACTACTTGTTCTTACACTCTTAGACATATTGGTTTTCATTCTAACATGCTAATGTGTGTTCCATGTGCAACAATATTTTTGTAGGATTACGTGTTTCTATGACTACTTGTTTGTTTCTACTTATCTACTTTGTTTTCCATTTTATGTGGGCCTTTACCTTTTCTTGTGAGCACACTTATCTATTGTTTTCGTCCATGATGGCCTTGCGTGTCTTGTGACTTCGTGAGTGATGTCCCATGTTTGAAACCCGCTTTGTGTAGTCTACTTGTTCTCATGCATGTTTACACTACTTTTTTCAGTAGTTTCTATATTGTCAGTGTATTTTCCACTTATTGCATGCATGTGTTTCAGACTAACACTTTTTTTTGGCTAGCCATCCCCTTTTTTATGCACCTTGGTATCTTCCAAACATTTCCCTTTTCCCCTGCAGGGGAGAGTTTGCAGGTCCTCTTTTGAGGCCACACTATCCTTTTCGTGACGTTTTATGAATCCCCAAAGAGGGGGGGCATCATTGAGGGTTTTCTACTAACACAACGAGTGAGTTAAGACCAATATACAAACTCCATACACATTGGCCATAACATGACATGGTGTCCTTTGACAATTTTGCATAGCGGTTACATGCTTGAGGGTTATAGTGGGTGTGCCTCTCTACACTTCTCCATCCAGTAGCGTCGGATCACCTAAAAAACCAGGACATTACAAATATCTCTTCACACATTTTAGCAGAAGTGGTTAAAGTTAGAGGAGACAACACATTTCCTCCCTATACTTCTTTAGCCAGGGTGGCGTGAGATGTCTAAAAAAACTCACGATAGTACATGATATCTTTCTAAACCCTCTCTCTTGACATAGATCAGCTGCACATGTTCCATTTACACTTTTTTTCCTATCATATTTTACATTTATGTACTTTACATTTGCATATTTTACACAACGTTTTTACATACATACATATTTGACTACTTGATCATTTTCTCCTTGCAGGTCCAATGTATAAGAAAAAAACAATCAAATTAGGGGAAACAACAACAACAATGACAAAAAATACAACACACCACTACAGGAACTTGACTTTACTAACCATATAGGTACGCTAGACACAACAACTACACATGCATTTCACCCTAGGTTCACTCTCATCACTATTTATGTGCATTTTTCATCTTTAGAATCCATGCTGCTCCACATTTTTCTCTTTTTCATTCCACGCTTGAGTCTAGTCCATCAACACATCTTCTTCTACACTCTACATGGATATTAGGTATGCATCTCTATCTACTTTATATTACCAAGCATTCTGATTTCTAACATAAAGTGGAGGAAAATGTGGACACAAAATCATGCACTTTAGGAATTATTTAGCCCGATATTATACTACTATTTATAAGGTTCTCAAGTGGATAAAGTAATAATTAATCCCACCATTTTTCCATATTTGTTTTATATTTTATTTTTTCATTCCCACATACTCTATTACACTTATCCACCCATTTCGACAACTGCCCTGTCATTCTAGCCCAAAATCAAGGTTCCCTAGCCTAAACTGGGGCACCCTTAGGCACACTGGTTCCACTTTTTTGGTGCCCCAATATATACACATCCTTTCCCACTTCTTTTTGGGGTTGTTCTAGTTGTATTTTTATTTATCTTTTCCCTAATCATCCTCTTCAAGATTAATTAAAAAATTAAGCTTACGAAGCCCTATAAATATAAAGTTATAAGACCATAATAAGGGTCCTAGGTCATAACATTTTCACACTACTATCATTCCATCTAGAGTTTCATCCATTACATCACTTGCATCCACATAATGCCATGCATCAAGGCTAGGATATCTACATCACACACACTATATAGGGGGATGAATTCTATTCTATATCATGCACACATGTTATTTACATTTTCTATAGTTACTATTTCTCGCTACTTCACAAAGTGCAACTGGAACGAGAGCACCTAGGGTACAACATGCAAACACCCACCATAAATACATCTAGGTTTGAAATGTAGTACAAATCTTAGTGATAAGACCACTAGTTTTGCGTAGTTGAGGTCAGTACGACCCATTCATTTGCATCTTTTATTTTTCTAGGGTTTGATACTTCCTTTTGCATTGCAGTTCATTTCCTAGCTCATCTGGCAGATCCAACGTGACAGATAAGAAACACTCAAAGACAACTTGCAACTAAACCAGATTCAGGTTTTAAACATTTACAATGCTCAGAGCACCCATACTACAAACCAGGGTGCCCCAGTACAATCCCAAGCACCCCAGTCATCTCAGATCCTCTAGATATGTCCTTTGCAGGGTCCCTGAGTGTTCGTTTGCACTTCCTGATTTCATTTCTAGATCTGCGACAATCTGCAATAGTCTATTCGAATTAGCTAAGCCACTTCCCTCTCTTCTCTTGCACATTTAGGGTTTCATTTCACTTAGAATAATTTACTTGCATTTATTTCATACTATTTTAGTGCATTTACTACAACATTTTAGTCCTCCTAATTAGATTAACATTAATACCCTAGTCTCCCCTTTTAGGCAATCTAAATCATTATTTTTTTTAATCAGCCAATAACACAAGTAAAATCAAGTAACATGTACAAATCAACCAATAAAAAGGTAACACATCAACCATTTCCCGAAAATGTGATTTTATTCACAAGTAAGGGGCCAATATTAATTTTCTTTGTACAGAAAAAGTACCTATTTTAAACTCCGTAGAAATAATTTTTCAACAAATTTTAAAAGCACAAAATAAAATGTGTGCATTATAAAAATCTTAATATTTTAAAGGGATTATTTTTTAAAATATGATATTTAAGTAACTCTAACAACCTCATACATTAAGATTCACAATAATTGGCTCCTTTCCCCTAAACTATGTGTTTTATGGATAAAATTATAGACACGGTAGCGGGATCTAACGGTTTAATACAATTTTTTATATGTTTAAAGATTTTGATTAAATGAGGTTTTAAAGATGTTCATATAAGATGTATATTTTTATTTTCTCATTCTGGTTTCAATTCTCCATACTAATGTTAAATAATTAAGTGTCCTTAGTACTAATTTTCTCTTTCTATTTGTTGATAAAAATGAAAATGAACTCTATTTTTAAATATGGAGCACATGTGGATTTACTATCCAAAGATGTGAAAGTTATAGAGGGACTAGTTTATCCATCCTAAGATATACTACATTGTAGAGACGTGGGGTCTAGATTATTCATTGTCACAATAAGCATTGTATTCAATGGCAGATCTAGACCACCATACACAGTTGATGATTGTGAAAACCTGACATAAATTGAAAACATGGGATACTTTATCCCATATGAAAGGAAGCAAATGATTAATCACATGATTTCAAATGGTTTGAATTGTGGTGGTGATGGCATTCAAAACATCATGAGCAGTGAATCAGAGGATATATTTAATGAAGATGAGGGTTTGAATTCTAATAGTGATAGCCATTGTTTCACAACTTCTAAAGCTAGGGATGAATTTACTACAACCTACATGGTGCTAAAACATAAGTGTCCTCAGAAATAAGGTGACATAGTTGAAGGGTTTATATACCTAGTATAAGAACACCATGTGATTTTGGGAGTAATTTTGGGACCCACACAATATTGTGTTTTTGTGGAGAATATTATAAATACATGCAATGATTGTTATCTAGGTCTACAACATAACAATGAAGTTTCCTAGCCAATCAAAAACCTAGTTTATCTAGAAACAAGAACTGCACTTCGTGTGAATGGAAATTATGAAATCCAAGAAAAAAAACACCACATGAAACACTTACTTCTATTTGAATTTCAAGGTGGTTACTTCCAAGTTGATACATTTTTGTTCAGAAGAACACAAATTTATTGTAGAAGCAATAATTACAAATGTTTGTGAAGGAGATATGGTGCACTTTAAAAAATTAGATGGCAATACATTTAGGGTGCATTTTGATAAATTAATTATGCCTTTTTGCAAGGGTTTCTCCATATTAGAAGGATCTCTCATCCAATGGCTAGCCAACCAATTAGCCCATCAAGATGGTTATGTTATGGAAGTAAGGCTAAAAGAAATTCCAAAAGAGTTTTCGGTAAAAATGTGGAGAGCATTTTAAGATCCATTACCTCAACTGGTACACCAAAATTCATATGAATCCTCCATATGTAGTAGTAATGAAAACTTGATAAAAATTCCTTACAACGCCTACAAAAGATTAAAGGTAAATTCTACTCCATCTAGTACACCCCAAGGAAAGAGAAAATGATGAAAAAAACAAGAAAACAATTTTTGTTTGAAGTTGAGAAAAAACCTTGTTGCAAGGAAGGATGTCTCTCCAATCTATCTCTAAGTTACTTTCAATCATAGTTGGAATTTAACTCTAGGTATGAATTAAATTGCCATAAAAAACTTTGTACATAATACATTCACCATAAATGCTAGCAGTTGTGATCAAGGTCAAACTTTAGAACATACTATAGATAAACTGAAGTTATGTGGAAGGGATGTATGTCAAAATGCATGGTATAGATGTCATGGAATCCTATAAAGCACCTATTACAGATACAGAAAATCTTGGATTAATGGTGAGAGGAGGGAAGTAAATGGAAATATAGGAAAACAAAAACAAATGCCAAACACTATTGCAACTATTGCATTGATATCCAAAATCATGGAGAAGAATTTTCATATATTCTCACACATGTCTCATTCGATGGGACAAGATGGTAGTAAAGTAAAAATGAGAATGTTTCCTTCATGTTATAATTTTTCTTACATACTAAAACTTTGTAACGAGGGCATTTCACTATTGGATCTTCCTCCAACGTCACATCTAAATCTCAACAAAATATGGCATGAACATTTTTCTCATGCACACACCAGGTTACCACAGAAAAAATTCTTCACAGAATTGTGGTGAGTGAATAGAGCTTCAATATTCATTCAAGTGTGTAGTGACCTCATGTCTAGAAAACTGGTTCATAAATTTAGGATCAATGCTAGAAATGGCACAATGATTACATTCAAAGCCTATTTACGTGTGAGTACAACTTACTCAACCAATACACAAGCCAACAAATATTAGTTGTTTATCACAACAACTAATTACTAATATCTATTTCGGCATTTTACATGACAAAATGGACACATGAAAACTATATTACCAAGGATGGGGCACTAAACAAGATATTCCTAACATTCCCCCCCTAAGTGCGAACATGCTAGTAATCCATGTCACACTTGACTGGTACTGTTAACACTTGGGCACAAAATGAGGGGTTTCGGGCAACTTTGTGTCTCATGACTTTTGTTAAGCAAGAAGAAAGGCTCTCACAATAACATCATTGGCACATGCTTACCACAAACGCTAGAAGTGACAGGAAACTCATCAACTTTCAACCTCGTGTGACTTTTCTGGATTCTCCCACAATACCCTGGGAAGATCAATGACACCCGACTTACATTGATGCACTGTTGTAAACTATGCTTATACATAGGGAAATGTAAGGAATACACAAGAATGAATGCTCACAACTAATACTGTAAGTAGATAGTTCAAGTTCATACTAGAAAACAATTTCAAAAACTTCTCTACTTATAATCATATTAGTACAAAATTGTAGTCACTGTCTTTGATCACTGGCACTCGATTCTCGAGTAGGGCATAGAAAACTACCATTGCACACATGGGACCATTCCTTGACTCAAGTTGTTTTGGGACTTGCAGAATTGGAGATGGACCATCTAGAGAAGGCTGGTTCCTGCTTCCTAAATGTGAAATTAGCACATAAGCTACTCAGTGCAGGGAAAAACCTATCTAATCCTAATCTATTCCATAGGAACTGGGAGAGAGCTGATGCATAAAAAATAGAGCCTGCACTAAGCGGTGATACACCAGAACCAAGGAATGTGTGTGACTGACCACTCATATTCCAGGGAGGATGTAACAGGCAGAAAGAGGATCTGGGGAGGTCAAACAGAAGTGACTCAAACATAGGTCTAAATCTGCACTCGTTAAACAATGCTTTTCCAGTGATTAACACAACATCACTACACCTGTAAAGCAACAGAAATACATGCACACTGAAGCAAACATGAGAAAATAGAGAAACAACACTGAAAATGTAAAGGGTTGAAGGACACCATAAATATGCCATGACAGCTTTTATGCGGCTCTATCGTTGGTGAACAGACTGATTACATCGTAATGCTTAGAGGCATTCCTCCGATGCCTACTTCCTCAGGCATAGGAGATGGCTACTAACTCAAAATGGAGTTTGGAGATGAATTTCATTTAAAGAGTTTCCCCACACTTGAAGTTATGTCTCCCCCTCTCTCAAATGAGACGTGATTACAATATATAGATGAAGAAAACTAGTCAGAGAAAGAAGCGATAACTGCGATTCTACTCTTAATAGCTCAACAACCAACCATAATGCCTTGCAAGTCCTCCTACAATCTCAATTAGTGGCTCCCATTGTCTATTTGGCAAAATTAGAAGAACAAGAATGAGAGATCAAATCAAATCTGATCTAGTTGTTGCAAGCAATCAGATGCATAAATTTTGGTTACCATGAAAGATGTTATTCTTGTTACAATTTACCCACCTAACCTTGGTCAAAATTAAAGTAAAATTCAGGCTTCCATGGCGTAGAGGAGGTCAATTACCTTAAGCAAAAAGTCTTCCCCTTGCTCAAATTTGAGCTTCTAGTCATATATAGATATGGCTGTATATGATAGATATCTGCATCAAGACTGTACAAAATGGTGAAAATGTAGTCTTTGCTAAAGTGGATCCGCGGGCCTGAAAATACAAACTGTGACTTTTTACAAAAAGAAAAAATCACAAAACTGTCCTGCAGCTCTTTTCAAGCCTGAAATTTACATTTTCAGCCACAAAGCCCCCTGCAAGCCCGCAACCTTCTCATTTCTCCATGCTGGCAAACAAACCTCCTCGGGCTGTAAGCCCACACTGTAAACTGCATCTTTTTCTGAAAGTTGCAACCAAAATGTAAAAGCTCTTGCGGCCCCATAACTTTATCAGGAAGATAAGTTCATCTTACGGGCCACGTACTTGCCTGTATTTTCCACTTTGGACGGATTTTTGAAGTCTTCCCCAAGCCCACCGAAATATTCTTGGCAAGGAATAACCTGCTCTGGTACCAAATGTAAAGCACACGCCAGGTCCCCACATGTAATTATAGGCTTGACACGTGGTGCCTTCCATGCTTTACCTGACACATATTCATGTGTAGAGTTTGTGCACGTTGGGGACCGAATATATAAAATGGACTTGTTACCTTTGAAGTTGCATGGAGGAGACACGTGGAACCACTCCACTCCATCAAGCCTATCTATACTTGGCTGATTACAAGCTTGCTCTACCACTACATTCTTTGACTCTAACCAATATGTCGAGCCTGTGCTTGTTTGGAGACAACTAATTATAATAGTTGATTCCTTTTACAGTTGCACCAATCGACACATGGCTATATTCCATGTGAAGCTCTGCCCCATTTAGATATTCCTCAACACTGACTCTGTCTCCTTTTTGGACTTGGGACAAGCCTCATGCTCATTCAGGGACCCGTTCTTTTGACTCAACCTGTGACAAGTTGCACATAGATGAAGAACAAATGTGGAGTGACCACATGTTCAACCTATTCACTAGCACATACTTAGATCAATTTGGGCCCGAAATGGCACAATGATCTCCATTTTTTGGTTGGTCCCTTCTGCTTACTTAGGATTGCACATATGTTGGGTAATCTGGACACGTAAAAGCTGCGCAAATAGCCTTATTTTAGTAGTGTGACCCGCCAAAATGGGTCAAGCCCCTGAAGTTGCAATACCATTGAGGCACGTGGCTCTTTCTGTTGTCCTTAAGAAATACTATTCAATCGACCAATTCACCTTTTGACTGGTATGCTGACCACATGGAGCACAAAATGGCACTCATTTCGGAGTTCTTGTTTTGGATCTCCCTTTTGGAATTTCACTGAGGCTGAAACTGTGGCACAATAACATCATTGCGAATTATGCTATCTGGAAGCTCAAGTCGACTCGTATGCGGTTAAATCAAAAACTGGTGATGCCTTTCCCCCATATAGTTCCTCCTGAGAGCCAAACATGCATTGACGTTGTTTGCATTTTGCCGACCCTTCGCCTCCATTGTAGAGTCTAGCTTGCAACGTGACTATTGGACCAGAAAAATGAGGGATTGTCATACAAGCTGACCCTTCGTTATCTCTTGTGCGAGTTCGTGTTAGATCAATTTTTCCCAAGGGGAAAAATTCTCTAACTTGCAACTGAGATAATGTTGCAAGTGACAACAAAAATCACACATTGTTTGCATTTGCATCCATGTTGATAGCTAAAAGGGTTTTTCAACACAATGTATATGAGTTTCCTTCAAGTGGGTCACACACATGAAGACATGGATGGGAACATTCAGTCTGATTATCAACAACATTGTGCAAATTGGATACATTCTCTTTGCCAAAAATAATGGACACTTACAAAACATGCTAAGATGAGTCCAAAACATTCACTCCATACCTTATTGAGGAAGTATGTTACTTTAAGGCCTTTGTGGAACCACACCTGCTAGATGGTAACCACAAGATCGTGGGTATCAAAAACCAAATATGTTTACATTCCATGTCATCAACAACAAGCTCTATCATGGAGTTCAAAGCATCAATCATGGAGTTTGATTGGTCACACTCAATTGAGATCTGGAAAACAATGGATGGTAAAAATTTCTTACCTAAAGGGGATCCTCCATTGGCACCCTTCAAAGAAATAAAATAGATGCAAACATGTAGAGAGGCATTCAAGCATACATCACACACTAGGAAAAGAGTTCAACTAGATGGTGGAGAAGCATACTAGGTTCCAAATATTGCATATTGGAAAAATGTTCTAAGTGCCCTAGAGAATCCCTTTTTCAATTATAGCATGATGAGGAGAGATTGTTTTTGGCCAAAAACAATTTAGGATAGCACAATGTATGATCAGATAGTGGGTGCACCACATCTTGACATGGATACCTACTATAGTCAAAATGTCCTTTCAAATAATGATATATATGTTGGGCCTATTTGTGATAGACCTCGAGAGGAATTCAACCCAGTATT
This sequence comes from Taxus chinensis, assembly GCA_019776745.2. Lineage (NCBI taxonomy): Eukaryota > Viridiplantae > Streptophyta > Pinopsida > Cupressales > Taxaceae > Taxus > Taxus chinensis. The sequence continues at coordinate 742,311,942 of CM034152.1, read as the reverse complement.
GGATGTGAATGTTGGGAAGATGATACTAGTAAGACATAGTTGATGATAATGTACCTATATGGATGGGCAAGGTAGAACTAAAACTAATACATGATGTTCACACAAACACTCAAAAGATAAGGGTAAGGTGGTGGGAACCCATAGGAAAAGGAAATACAGAAAAAGAAAGGTACCAGGAATGATTAAAGAAAAAGAAATGCATGGCGAAAATCAAGGGACACATCAAATATTGATATAGAAAGCATCATCTGGGCATGGAGCGCAAGAAAAATATGGAAAGGAAATCAAATTAAAATACCGAATCGGGGTCATGAATCTATCCATTAATACCTTGCACAAATTCAAGAACAATAATTAATACCCTTGTGAGGGATCAATTCTTATGTAATTTTCAATGTAATTTTCTCGAAGGAATTGATTGCCTATGGAAATACATTTTCAAATCCATTTCCTCAAAACAACTTGTTTAATGTAATTCTTAACTCTTTGTTGTTCTTTATGATTTACAAAATGGAAAATCATAAAAGTAGTTGACTTTATCATGCGTAACTTTCATATTTAAATATCATTCTTTTTTATATAGATTTATATAAAAATTATATCAATATACATAAACTATTAAATAAATATAAATTTGAAGTATTTAAATAACTACTATTTTGTATTTTTTAAAGGGAAATATTGTAAAATTACCATCATCTAAAGATTATTTAACAGGCATAGGTGGCCATCAAATTTAACCCTTGGGCTGATGTAACTTTTTGGCACCTAGGCTTATGTAACTTAGTGGTCACTTGGGCTTATGTAGCTTAGTGGTGGGTAGGCTTATGAAACTTGCTACCGGTAGGCTGGTGTAACTTTCCAACCACTAGGATTATTTCACCTAGATGAATCTACTCTTATGTAAATTAGTGGCCACTAGGCTTATGTAAGTTAATAACCTATACACTTATGTAAGATAACGGCCACTAGGCTTATGTAAGTTAACAACCTATACGCTTATGTAAGATAGCGGCCACTAGGATTATCATATTTTTATGTAACTTAGAGGTTGCAAGGCTTATGTAACTTAGTGGATGCAAGGAAAATGTAACTTAGTGGTTGCAAGGTAGATGTAACTTTGATGCCACTAAGGCTTATTTCACCTAGCATGCACTTTCATCATGTAAGTTAGCAACCACTACAGCTTATGTAAGATAGTGGTTATGTAAGATAAACAACCGCTTGGCTTATGTGGGGGGATCAAATAATAACAAAATATAAATCCTAAAATAGTGAAACTGAAATCCAAAAATCAAGATTTATAAATTAGATTACAATAGTGGTGAAATTGGAATCCAATAATAGCGCTATTGGAATCTAATATTAGCCAAATTGGAATCCAATAATAGCCAAATTGGGAATCCAATAATAGTGATTGGAATCCAATAATAAGTCCCATAATGACAACATTGTAATCCAATATTGCTACTAATGGATTCCAATAATAGTAATAATGGAATCTAGTATAGACAAAAATAGAATCCAATATACGCAAAAACAGAGATGGATTTCTTCCAATACTTGAAATATTGGAGTCTATATTTATTGGAATATGTCCATATTTAGTGAAATAAGTGTTAACACAAAATGTTTGTGCAAAACCATTTGCAACAAGTTTAGATTTTAGCTTATCAAATGTACCATCACTATTACTCTAATATTTTAGACCCACTTGGTACCAATGAAATCCTTATAAATGGGAGGTTAAATAATTTTTCAAGTATCATTCCTCTCAATGTAATCCCATCTCAAGTTTCATAACATCAACCAATTTTTTCCTCTGACTAGATTCTTAAAAACTTCTAGGTTCACTAGCCATAAAAACAAGGAAAACGTGGCATTTTCATCATTTGAATCATAAAATAAATTACATTGTTTATATTTTTGAATTTTAAAAATTCTCTCATAATTTTTATCTAGAATTTTATGTTTTGGATGTGGATTTAACAACCATTTGTGCTTACTTGGAGTTGATATAGATGGATGACTAGTATCTTGTAAAGAGCTAGTATTGTTTCCTATAGCATTAGAAACCTGTGTAGGAATTTGTAAGTACTCAAAATATTCTTCAAGAATTTTCCCCCATTCAATTATGACCCTCTTATATACATGATCAATATCAACATACATCTCATTCTCAAAATATTAGCAATCCCTTGAAACAACTGATGTCTTACTAATAGGATTATACAACTTGTATGCTTTTCTTTCATCACAATAACTAATGAAAATATGAGCTACACTCTTAAGATCCATTTTTTCATATTTTTATCTGTAACATGAATAAATACTAAATAAACAAATACCTAAAAATGAGATACATCTAGTTTTTAACCATACCAAGCCTCATAAGGTGCCTTGTCTTTGATTGCCATTGTAGGAATATTATTTTTTGGAAGCTGGTAAAGGGTGAGGGTGTTTAAAGGACCCACATAATTTTTTACAATGGGTCCAAATGGATAGATAAAACTTTACAAAACATAACTACAACTAAACAAAATTCAAAAAAGACCAACATTCCAAAAAGAGCAAAAAGACCCACAAATAGGGCTACATATTGATCATATTTTAAGAAATTTAATAGCTTCATGCACAACAGTATCCACAGTCTTTCCAAAACATGTATCAAAAACAAAAAATCAACTCCTTACAACCATTTTGAAGATGATCCCAAGTTCCATCTTAGTAGTCCTTCCAATTTTTGATAGCAATAAATTTTTTTTTGATGTTACCAATGACACTTTGAAGAAACTCAGCAATATCAATACCATAATCCTCCACAGTAGAGTATCGACTTGATCCACATTAACACCCACAACAACAAATCCAGACACCTACATATAATCATCCAAGGGGGTATTAGTGGTGTCAACATTATCATCTACAGTGTCAACTTCAAAGTTCACCTTTTTTCCTTCTGCAATAGAGTTTGAAGGAAAGTTCTATCTAGAGAGCTTTGGAGAATTAAGATAGAAATTAGATAAACCAAGCAGGACCTCGGGAATGGTATTTTCATTAGGTGGACTGGAAACATCCATGTCCTCCACATAATGCAAAGTAGTAATAGGAGGGGGGTTAGGTTCCGCTACAAAGGTAGAAAATTCCAAGCGAGGAGGGGGAGAGCAAGGCGAGTGAGAAGAGGGAAATAAGTGGCTTCAAGGTGACCTATGATTTTGAATTCCAAGTCTGACGCATGTGGAGAGTTGACAACAGGTGGAGAGTTAAGGCGGCAATGAATATGGTGCGGTGAAGAATGGACAAGGGGAGGGGTGTGGTGATGCACCAAGTTAACAACAGTCAGGAAACGTGAAGGAGTACAAGCATCCACTTCAGTTTTGAAAATCAAATACAGTAAGCTTTGATGAAGCAAGGGACTCTCACTAACACAAGATTTTTTAATTGAAAAATCCAAATACTGGAAAAGGAAATTTTTCAAATTCACTTTGAGATCATTATGGAAATGGGCCAAAATAATGGGTTGGGTGCTAAAAACAAGTTTGTACCTTCCTTCCATCATGAAATAACACATAAATTGCTCAATAATGTGATCCTAGGGAGATTTTTGAGAGGCTCTTTCATATCCAGACTGCTACTTATACACACGTTCTTTTCTCTTCGCTAGGAAAGCCTCCATTTATACTTTTAATGTCCTCTTGAAGTATATATCACCTTCAACAGGAAGGCCTGTCGCAGCAACAATGCTTTCAACAAAAATTTGAAAAATGGTTTTACCCACTTTCACCTTACCCTACTTCTATGATGACAAAATGTTGCTCAAAACAATAACTAAATTCCCATATAGTCTCTCGATAAATGTCATAACCCCCTTCTCCTCAAGAAAATAACACGCCTCCACATCTTTCTTCAACTCATCATAATTTATAGGCTTAATTTTCACTAAGGCACCCATCACTGCTAATAGAGACGAGAATATTTGAAAAAAGATGATGAATAAATGAGAAATCAAGTAGGCCTTAAAATAACGATGATTTCCCCCATTGCCACGAGCTATCCAGAATGTGGGACACTCACAATTATGATTAAAAATCAAAATCAAAACATTAAAATATGATATCTTAGCTTCCCACGTGAGAAGTGCATAATTATTATAAACACCCACCAAATCATAATTAATGATTTCTACACCAGTGGTGAAAAAGGGATAAGATTGAAAAAATATTCCATTGGTATAAGAAAAAATAGAATGAATAAAACGAGTCTTTCTATAACCAATTTTTCTTAGGGCGGTCATCAAAAAAGGCCTTGAGAAGAGGTTCAGGGAAATCTCCAATCCAATTCTTTTATTTCTCAATAGAATCTCCAATATTAGCTAACAGAACAGCCACCTGATTACCTTCCCTGTATATATGTTGATATTGAACATTATAGAATTGAGATTGAAGCTGTCTGATGTCCGCCATAATGCTGTTAATGGTCCAGCTATAAATACCCTTATTGTTTAAAAGATTGATCAAGTTAAGGGAGTCACTTTCAATAATGATTTTTATTCTGCCAAAACTGATAGCAAGCTCCATAACTTTAAGAATAGCAAGGGCTTAAGCTTTGTGATTAGTTACTTTACCAAAATTGATAGCCATGCCTGCCATAGGTTGACCCTGTTTATCTCTAATAATAGACTCCTCTTCCAAAATCTCCCAGGTTACCTTTAGCATCACCATCAATATTAAATTTAAGCCAAACAAGCAGAGGAGGATACCAAGAAATATTAGCTCTTAAAGCAACCGAACTAGGAGCTGAATGGGAATTTGAAGTTGCTGACACCACTGCAGCTTTTTATTAAGAGATATTTTAAATTTGAGCTTGTTGGGCCCTAAAATATTGGCTGAGTACAAGAAGGCAAGTGGGTGCAAAAGACCTATTTAGATAAGGGTGTGTGGGTTGAAGGCGCGCAGGGAAGGGTTCTAGCAGGGTTTTACAGAACATATGGCACACACATAAGGCAAGACAAATTTTGGGGACTTAGCCATATTCAATGTCTCAAATAGCACATGAGAAAAGTGTGACCCATCTAGCATGTGGAGTGGATAAGGTGCCAACCTACTAATTATAGGATCAAAAAGGGAATATTCCATGCATGCAATGGAAGGTTCCAGAAGAACATCATTATATAGAGTGGAAAGCTTGGATGAAAGGAGGCATGCTCCATTGAAGGACCAATTGGAAACTTGGCAACTGATCTATTACCTCAGAAGGAATGGCAGTGGAGGCAGGAAAGATAGATATTGAGGTGTGTGGATGGTAGTAAAGAGGGTGGGTATGTGTGCTAAGAGAAGATATGCAGAGAGAATAGTGCACTGAAATAACATGGACATTTCTATGGGTGGGGATTAGTGAAAATATAAGAGTGATAACAGAGTTAGAGGGATGGGTCTATATTCATCTTTGTAATGTAAAGGACATAGTGTAGTTCTGATGCATGACTTTTCTCTGTATTGTTGCATGGGTCTGTTATGACCTCAAGGATTGTAATGTGGTTACTGGACTCATTAATATGAATATAAGACTCTATTCTAAATCATATATGTGTTCCTGAGTATAATCCTTGTGCATTTCCTTTATGTATAAAACATTTCTATATGTTTTCTGTTATTTCTCTTCTATGGATGCATTGATGTGATAACTTGTCCTAGGTTCTCAGAATGTTGCATGGTTCTTTTATATTCATTTACACTTGATCTTCTACCATAATATGATTTATTCTCACAAGACTCACATAAAGGAGAGGCTCGACACCCGTGCGTGCCTCGGGTGAGTGCTCAACACCTGCTAGGTGATAGGCTGATGTGCATGGGATTTTACTGCTGATCTAAGAGTATAAAAATGACTACATCTTGGTTCCTTTATCGGGACCTATTTTTGAAGTTGTTGTGAGAAATAGCATGCATCTTGGTCCCTGTGATGCATGATGATAGAGCATCTTACCTTGGAAAGTGTGTAAGCATGGTTCAAGAGCACGGAGGATGAGTTTGCTCAAATATTTAGCACTGGACCTGAGTTTGATGCACATAGATGGGTAAAAGAGAACTTGTACCATGATTTATATGAGACATTCTTCTAATGTTTCCCAATAGAACTATACGAATGGCTCTCAACATATGAATCCAGATCGAGATGGTACTGCATATCGCAGGTATGGACCCAACATGATTATCAAAGGCTATAGGATGTAGGTCTGACTTGGATGCATGTTGTTGATCACTGGTGGAAAGGAGTGTTGACCATTTATACTCTATAATATGCCATTTCTACGTATTATTTCCTAGAAGTTACTGAGTTCGAGTTTCCCAGGGAGCCTGGAGGATAATTTTTACATGTTATTCCTTTGGCTATTAAGATCTTGATCATTACCTTGAGTTTAGAGGCATTTCTCATGGCCGGCTAAGCTTCTCTTAGCACTGGGAGAGGAAGCTAAGGTGGAGGAAGATGGCGAACATTATAGATAAAAAGGAAAGGGAAGAGGGATGACTCAAGTATAGTGAAGCTCGTGAAAGGGAGATGGCTAGAAAATGCAAGGTTACAAGTGTGATGGATCTATGGAGGTAGACATTGTGGGAAGGAATTGAGGTTCACGCAGAGGACATGGAACCTTAGAAATCTGTGTTACCCCATCTTGGAAAGTGCGGGAGAGAATCCCCTCAGCTTATAATGAGAGTTTGTCACATGGAGAAAGGATATCCGTCAGCACGTATCTGAACCCACCTGGTGACCAATCCTTGACGCTTGGTTTTCTAGATCAAGGGAGAAGTATTATTAAGCTAGTTGGTATCGTTGGGAGTAATCGATCTATGCCCAAGAGATATAATTTCTCATTTAGACCATCTATGGCTACGTAATCCATTCCGGTATTTGGAGGAATTTTTGGACAAGGTGTAAATACACAAGGTTTGGGTATCACATCTAGGAATGGCACGGGAAACACAACTGGCAGTGGGAAAATATCACAAACCATCGATGTGTAGTTTAGTGGGACATTGGAAACGCTAGGCACGACCATTTCAGGCCATTTTCTGACTACATGAGGTGGATCTGGTGGTGTAAGGGTTGGAGGACCTAGTGGACCAAATGGATCTAAAGGATCTTATGGGTCAGGAGGAACGATACCTAGTGGATCTAGTAGATCTGGTTGAGGAGGAAACACCGGAGGAAACTAGGGCTCTGGATCAAGAGGACAAAGGCCTCAGCTACCCCCACAAGTATTTTTTGAGATGTCATTTCACTTACCAGACTATAGGGGTATTGAAGATGTTTTAGAGCATGTGCACAAGTGTGAATTGGAATTATTATGGCGTTGTGAAAGGGATCACTACCCTAGAGTGGAAGGCAAGCCAATTTACAAAATAACACTGACCTGAGTTTTGCAGGTGCAGCATATATTGGTAACAAGAAGAACTGTAGCCATGATTTATATGAGACATTCTTTCTAATTTTCCCAATAGAACTATACGAATGGCTCTCAACATATGAATCCAATCGAGATGGTACTGGCATATCCGCAGGTATGGACCCACATGATTATCAAAGGCTATAGAGTAGGTCTGACTTGATGCATGTTGTTGATAACGACTTGTGGAAAGGAGTGTTGACCATTTATACTCTATAATAGGGCCATTTCTACGTTTGTTTCTAAATTTACTGAGTTCCGAGTTTCCCAGGGTAGCCTGGAGGAATAATTTTTACATGTTTTCCTTGGGCTATTAAGATCTTGATCAATTGACCTTGATTTTAGAGGCATTTCGCTCATGGCCGGCTAAGCTTCTCTTAGCACTGGAGCGGAAGCTAAGGTTTAGGAATATGGCGACATTCTAGATAAAACGTAAAGGGAAAGGGATGGACGTCAAGTATATGTAGCCTCGTGAAATGGAGATGGCTTAGAAAAATTCAAGGTTTTACAAGTGGTTATGGCTCTATGGAGGTAGACTTGGTGTGGAAGGAATTGATGTTCCCGCAGAGGAACATGGAACCTTAGAAAATCTGTGTTACCCCATCTTGGAAGGTGCGGAGAGAATCCCCTCAGCTTATAAGGAGATGTTGTCACATTGAGAAATGATATCCGTCAGCACGTACTGAACGCGCACCGGTGACCAAATCCTTGACGCTTGGTTTTCTTAGATTCAAGGGAGAAGTATTATTAAGCTAGTTGGTATCGGGGGGATTGCATCGATCTATGCCCAAGAGATAAGATTTCACGTCATTTAGACATCTCATGGCTACGTTCCATTCCGTTATTTGGAAGGAATTTTTGGACAATGTTGTAAATCACAAGGGTTTGGGTATCACATCTCGTAATGTGCACGGGAAACACAACTGTCAGTGTGGAAAATCTCACAACCAGTCGCTGTGTAGTTTAGTGGGACATTGGAAACGCTCGGCACGACCTTGCAGGCCAGTTTCTGACTACATGAGGTGGATCTGTGTGGTGTAAAGGGTTTGTAGGACCTAGTTGAACGAAATGGACTAAGGGATCTTATGTGCGGAGTGAACGTACCCTAGTGGTATGCTAGTAGATCTGTTTGAGGAGGAAACACCCGGAGGAAACTATTGGCTCTTGATCAAGAGGACAAAGGCCTCAGCATTACCCCTAACCACAGGGGATATTTGTTTGATGATATGTCATTTCACGTTTACCAGACTATAGGGGTAAAAAATTGAAGATGTTGTAGGAGCATGTGCACAGTGTGAATTATTATGGCGTGTGAAGGGATCCACTACCCTAGAGTGGAAGGCAAGCCAATTTACAATAACTTGAAATGTTGCGCACATAGTTGGTACCCAGGGAGACGCCGGGGGGGGGGGTGGGTAGAATTAATGGACCCAATCAGATGGTGGTAGGCTACACTACACACTCCATTAAGAACACCTTCCTAGGCATAGTTCTATATCCATGGGGAGTTTTGAGGTCGAGAGAGCATCAGCCCGCCGCTGAGGATATCCACAAGGTGAATCACAGAGAGTAGTGCGGGAGTATGACCGGTCATTTCAAGACTCTTTTGTCAAAACAATTCTATGATATGTATCTTCTCAAACATGCTCAATGGTTTTTTTGATGTTTGATAACACCCTTTTAGAAGGGCCTTTGTTCACGATAAGACTTTTTCATAGACCTCGGCACCAGGCAGTCAATCTACCCTGCGTGGTTAGGCTGTTTGGGAGCATTGAGCTAGTTTTTTTTAGGTCGAGTTCGAAGGCAAAATGTTTGCAGGGAGAAATGGGGCCAAGCAAATTGGAGAAGTTGTCTGCAAATCAGCGCATGAGGTTTCTAGTGGGCTTTGGTGTCCAACTGTGAGGTGGAGGGGGCATGCAAAGAATAGTTTCCCTTGAAATTTGATACTGTATAGTGGTTATACGATGATATTTTCATCCATGAGATCATGATGCAATTGGGTGCCCTCTACTACAACACTATCCACGAAGGAATATTTATATTGCTACTATAAAATGTATGACCGCTACGACCCATGATACCAAGGATTGCCAACTAATTGAAGTGCATATCCATGGGATGGATATGTGGATACTTGTTGTGTACGTGCCATACTGAGTCTAGTACAAGAAGTTTCAGGATGATGATCATCGCTAGAAGGGTCAGCACAGAGGAGCATGTGGAATAAGGTTTTCGTGGGATAATTTTATGGGTCACGATAACCATCGGGCAGAGGATTGAAGTGAGTTCCTGCTCGAACCTTGTTATAACTATGGACTATAGAGCATTACAAACATGAGTGTCTTGGATCTGTGTCATGCTCGGGTGTGGAAAGAAACATAAGTATGAAGAGTGTTCATAATCCTTATGAGCATAGAACCATCATTACTGGAAAGACAAGGTCCTTGGATGGGTACCTCAAGTAATGGCCGAATTCACAGATGGAGATTCCACTACATCCATGTGCTCCTTAGTTTCATAAATCCAAGGTGTGAGAGGCCTAGATGTAAGCGACAGAAGTGTTAGCTGTTTTACTTACTACTGCCTTCATTATTGGACATAATTTATGAATCAACAAGGCCTTACAAGGGTTATTACACCGTATGATTATATCATTCAAGATGTGTCATTAAACATTTGAATAGTAGGATTTTGCAGCTATCTCTTTGCACGGGGGGGCATGTGTTGAGTGATGAGAGAGTACAAGCCATCAGGTGATAAGCATTTCGAACGTAAGGTAGCAGAGACACCTTGATGAGGTGTGGGACAGATAGTGCTTATTAACGAAAAGAGAATGGTAGTGGCGTCGCTAAACGTTTGTTGGGGAATGAAGTCGTGGTATTTAGAGAATGTAGCCTTACAATCACATTCAAATAAATCAATCTCAGAAGGAAGTAACTACATCATCACTATGCAGTCTGACGAGTGCGCAACTGACTGCTACTAGCTGTGCCTAAATTGAAAAAGAAAACAGGAAAAATGGTCTAGAGTATGTGAAGAGAAGTAGCAAAGACAGTATGTGATAATTGGCTCTGCTGCATATCCATTCTATACCAGTACGACACTGCAGAGTCATACATACGCGGACATGATGAGAAGTAGTATCTAGGCCTACTGATATACTTGCTTCCATTGTGAGCAAAGCAAGTGTCATCGGAGATGACAAGACAGCGACAGGCGTAAGGTTAATTTGATGCCACTATACAGACCAATACAGTCAAACCAAATACATTATCTCCGTTATGGGGTATCTCTGCTAGGTGCGACTATCTCCCTATCCAAGAAGTTCGCAACTAGGTCTCTAATTGAATACTGCCATGTGCCGTAACTTCCAACGTGTTTTTGTATCCCGTGAGTATGGCGGTACCAAAAGGACTCAAAGGGCATCCACAAACGACATTGCGCTAATATATGGAGGAAAAATCCTAGCTGTGAAGCCTTGACAGAAGGTACATCCCAAGAATATAAACAGCAAGATGCCTGTTAGTAGATGTGACCATCCAATATTGCGCTGTGGATTGGTAGTACGAGTCAGAAGCAAATACCATACAAGATGAGTGGCATTGTGTGTATGCAGTGAGGCGAGGTATGGAAAGGATCATCGTACGAAGCTGGGTGGTGTATAGCACCTAGAAATAGGTCTGCACAGTGGGTATCAAAAAAAGGGTATAGAAGGTGGCAGTAAACGCACTAAGGAGGCATTGCTGACAACTTTAGAGGCAAGCTCCAGTGATTATGAATGAAGTATGCATGTTTGGAGATCACATCATCGATCCACTTGGAATTACGCAACATTAGTAGCCACTGTGATGTTATTGCACTTGGAATCCAGTTGTGATACTTTCGGAACGTAGTCTTTCGGTCTGTAAAAAGTGAGAACGAAGAATTCTACCTCTTCATGATCTGTGTTTCTTCAAGGATCACCAAGTCCAGGATTGCCAATATGCTAGGTAAATCAGAGAACTGCAGTACGATAAAGACAGTGTATCTGTGTGCACACGAAGGTCAAGTGGGGCATACTTATGGTTGTTCCTATATCCAAACACATGCCGATTATGTCCTTTAATGAAGAAATAGTGACGCTGTTGTGATTCTTGAGCATTGCGCGCATGATATGCGATACAAAACATATTCAGTGTTTCATTATCCGTACTATATGATTCCATATCAATAGAATTTACTGAATGGACTGGACTGGCATGGGTCGGGGAGGTGAACAGACTATTCAGCTACATCCATAACTTGCGACGGCGAGGGTGAGATAGTGATCGGCCTCCGTTGACAGGACACATATCACGACATCCATCATACATTGAAGCTCACAGTGTGTGCATAATACGTACAATGACCATTTGGTGGTGAACCTATTTAGACATATTATATCAAAGAAGGCTTACTAGGGTGGATCCACGCCAAAATTACACTTTTTTAATTGTGTGGATTGGGAGCCTACTAGTGAAGTGCATTGCGTAAATTCCTTGGGGTCATATGGTGTTACTATAGAGAATTCATCAATGGGGTTGCGCAAATATTGTGCCCTGGAAGGAAGTTACTTAAAACAAGAGTCCCTTTCTGGTGGGAGAGGGTGCAGACATGGGAAGGTAATTTAAACACTTTGTAACCGGGGGGATAGGGGGGAAGCGGTGGTCATCGCGGGTTCCCAGACTACACTTTTGCACTTCTTGTTGATGGAAGCACTTTTCCATGGTGTGGAGGTTGATGCCTCATTGTACGCATAAGGGATATTAGCTATCGACACCGTTGGTGAGGGAATTGTTTGGTCACGCCTTGTGTGGTTTACAATAAAAGTTGACCCCAAACAAAAAAAAATTAGCAACGCTGACTACGAGCCGGAGCATGTCGTGCTATGATCTAGGGCTGCGAAAAATTCAGGCAGATAAAATGCTATTGGAAACACCATTTAATTCTACCGACCACATCGCATTAATACGGTAGGGTACAAGCGAGGAAGCCCTTTTCAAGGCACATGATGTCAATTGGAAATTCCTATTATGTCAAGAGTTTGAGTTCACTAGTGGTTTGTGTAAACTAGGTGAAAAGTAAGTTCATGACCTGACCACGTTATCAATGTATTAACGTGTGATGGGGGGCGGACGGTCAAAGGCTGATTATGGATACGCATGCCAGAACATTAGTGAATTGTTTAGTGGTGTGGTGCACACCCGCAGACTTGGAAGATATCGGACAAATGGGTTGCTTAAAAAGGTGAGGTTGGCATGTAAGTAGGGGGATGAAGACTGTTTGAAAAAAAGTAGTTAGGCAGATATGGTTAAACCACACCCTACATAGTAATGAAATAGTGGGTGGGAAACCTAGTAATCAGTTAGGTTGTAATGAGTTCTGCACCAATGGCGTAACTAGAACTGACTGCATGGAAATTTTGGAGGAAGCACATGGTGGGGGACTTGCAACCAGGGAAGAGCACTATGCATTAAATGGGCTACCATGTGCTGAGAGATATTCTACGAGTTGTCGAGCTTTTGTTATTGAAACGCTATACGAAGGATTGAAATAGAGAGGTTTTTAGGAACAAGCCTTTGAGCTCGGGATTTGTTTAGGCAAGAAACCTATGCTACAAGGGGGCGCGTGGGGAAGAGTAGGGATGAGAATTCCCTGCAAGGCAGGAGGGAAGGAACCAAGTATCCACAGCACTGTCAACCATTTGAGAAAATGGTCAATCAAAGTTGTGGGTATGCCAATTTCACCCAACCAACGGGTTAGAAGTACTGGTATGAAAGAAGTGCTGGGGGAGTATACGGATTGACTTGGGAATACAAACTGATTACTTACATGAGATGGGATGTAGAAGGCACAACAACTAGTGAAGATTAGCATCACACAACATCTTTTAGATTTATTGGGAAAATATAATCATGAAGGAGAAGGAAAAGGGGGGGGGTAAAAGAAAGAAAGAAAGGGTAGAAAAAAGGAAAGATCGGTAATGAGGAAATTTCCTTTACAGTTAATAAAGGTAAATAGAGTATAGGCATTGTATCTCAATTGAAAAAAAAAAAGGATCCCCAGGATTCTTAGTGGTCCAGAATGTTATGGTGTGCCCATCACAGCGACACGCCCATATCACTCAAAGGTGAATGGAACACAGGTTGAGGTGCATATAAACAAATACACAATAAGTACAAACACATTTTACTCAAGTGTAATTAGACCTTAGGGAGAGGATGGAAAACGATTAGTATGAAAAAGTTATACATCCGAATTCTAGTGGCATATAGGGTACACAGCCTAATAAAATGTGAGTGAAAAATAAAACCAAGAGACACAACAAAAAGGAAAAGGAAGAGGGGCCGCAGGTGTTCAATTGGGTGTTTGACACAGACAACGCTATTGTTTTCTGGGGAGTGTTAAAATAATCATGTAAAGCCCTAGATTGTTCATATTGTGCACAGTGAGGTGGTTAGACTATAATGAAACACATGGGCTGTCGAGAGTGTATTGGATACAATTGATATAGAGTTAGTGTCGCAGACAGTGCAATCACTTGGCTACGAATACATGTCAGAAGAAAACGAAGAAGATAACGGAGGCCAATGGAAGTGATTGGTCAGTAAAGTCCAGAACAGAAGTTTGTGAGTGGTTGGTGGCAAGCCATGGTAGATGCGTTTGTCTGATTGCCAACAATGATCTACGATGCCATGAAAATAAAAGGCGCTAGGAATGAACTTGAACTTGGCCAATTGTGTGAAATTGGTGAGACACACAAGGAGAATACATCATCTCGTAACATAGGGTCATTGGAATTAAAATGAAACACGTGTCCATGTAATCAGCCTATTGGGGATAGTTACCAGGTCATTTCATGGTAGTAGTCTACAAGCCCTAGCCTAGTAATAAGTCTTCTTGTGATTGTAATACAATGAGTATTGCAAGTTACTTATAATTTCCCTTTATGGCTTTGGTCTTTTCTTGTGTGTCCTTTCTCGTTTGGTTTTTTTTTTTTTTTTTTTTAGTTTTTTGATTTTTCCTTTTTTTTTTTTGTTTTGCACCTTATGCACAGTAACACTTATTTTTCTAAGGTTTATGTATGCATGACAGAACCACACCTCTTTTTAGTGTGGGGTGGAGTATTCAAGAAAATTATAGGCCCGGAATGCAATTCGGGGTTTAGTGGCCCAGGGGAGAAAGAATCTCGTAAGGGTTGCGAACGACATTAAGAAACGATTGAGTAATGAATTATGGGGTGTCAAGGGTTGTAACAAGACCACATACAAAGGATGAATTATTTGCAGGGAACAACATGAGGTAGGCGAGGAAACATCATGTAAAGACATAATAAGTGCCTCGGCATGTAGAAGCATGCATAAGAGTCTTCGGTTAGATTGTATTATTTTACGCACCAAAGGGTTTGTAGAGGTTTTTTGTCTGATTGGTGACATGTGGTAAAGATTTGCTTAAAGTCATATTAGTGTAAAAATATTCCTTGTAATGGTTTAAGTACTTGGTAAGTGGCATAACAGTTTATTGCTTGAAGGGAGTAAAAACCTATATAAGGTTGGTAGGAATTGGCAATATTGTACTTACTATTAACAAGTGTGAAGCACTTTTGCGAACTAGGGCATCCAAAGAAATTTGTGTGAAGAAATAATCTGAGAAAATAAGAGTGTGATTAAAGTGATCTCCAAACTAGTAGGAAGGAGGTACAGGCATTTTGAGAGAAGTTTATTTTATAATTTGTAGTCTTGTGGCAGGTGTTTCCCAGTTAGGTTTTGTAAGGCTAGGGCATGAGAGATAGAGGATTTATTCCATAAGTTGAGCTTTGGAGTTAGTTTTGATTCAAGCATAAGAGTAGCAAAGAGAGTACACAGTTCTGATTGGGATTACCCATAGAAAGCATGGCACCTAAGAGGTGACTGTTTTTCCACCAAATAAACTGAAGGGGCAAGGGACAGGGAAAACAAATCAATGTCATCGTGAGCTCCATGAAGAAATGGTACATGGAAATGTATACCATATGAGTATTTCTAGGAAAGAGTGTTTGGCACATTTTAACAAATGACTGTGAGCGATTATAAAGCACACCAGCACAATGAGAAGGACCTGTGTGTAGAGTTGTCGTTTCATCTAACAAAATGACACCGAGATGTATGCCTTTATAATCCAACACGAGGT
This sequence comes from Taxus chinensis, assembly GCA_019776745.2. Classification (NCBI taxonomy): domain Eukaryota; kingdom Viridiplantae; phylum Streptophyta; class Pinopsida; order Cupressales; family Taxaceae; genus Taxus; species Taxus chinensis. The sequence continues at coordinate 742,296,311 of CM034152.1, read as the reverse complement.
TAAATTCAATTGGAGAATGCATGGTTATGCAACGTTGATTTTCCTTCTTTTCCAAGCCCGGTGCCTTACTCAATGGTTATTTCCATGGGTGCATGAGGATACTATAATTGTATAGGCATAAGATGTGTATAACACCACATTTGATATCCAATTCATAATGCCTTTATTTGTGAAGGAGAAAAGTATAAAGTGATGACTGTGAGGCAAAATGATGGCTATCACGGAGACAATAGCAGTGTATGAAACAAGCAAGGGATCATGATGAATTGACATCCATATATTCCAAACCTATTAGGAGGAGGCCATGTGGCTGGTTACCAAGGCTTCATGATCAGAAGATGGACACAATTGAACAGGCATGGATAATAGTGTGAGCTGGAAGATATAAAAGGGGAACCATCTATACTTTTCTCTTTCATTATTGATGAAATCATAAGCAGCGCAACAAGAGGGAGAAGATATTTTTTGTAACTCCTCCTCACCATTTTTCTTTTCAAAGAGTTGGAGTGCCAGATGGTGGAAAAAATCATTTGGATATTCATATGAGGATACCCTCACCCAAAAAAGGTTTTAAATTACACTTATGAACCATGGATTGCCGCTCAAAGGCTTACGTAGAGAAGTAGTATAGAATGAATGCGTGATTGCATTCGGGAAGAGTGGATATCCTAGAGGAAGTTTCGCTACGCTCATGGATGGAGGACAGCAAATTGTGGGAGTTTACGCAACATTGCTTCATTGGCAGATTTGACTTTGAACAAATGGGACTAGGAGCGCCAGGTGTGGGGGCAAGTTACCAGGACTTCGTCCGTTCCAACTTGGGTGCAATCGTCTATTGGGGAGGGGGGCAGGGGTTCAACAGTTTCAAGGAATACCCAAATAAGGAATGTTGCAACCTGTAGTGAGTTGACCAAGACCACGGCACGCATCTGTTCCTAAAATATCATGTACCCAAAAGTGTGCATATGTGGAGAATTAATGTCGGGCTCATAAGAGGTGCAAATTATGAATCGCAATAACACTTGCCAATCACTTGAGTTTTGCAACAAGTATGGTACCTTTCCCAATAGTGCTGAAGTTTGAAAGGGTTCCTGCTCTATAGGGGGAGAGTGATGTTCTCCATTCCTAAGACCCCATGAGAGAAGAAGGCCACATCAAAGGAGAGATCAAGAGAAGATGTGTCAGAAGAGAGAAAGCTCGAATTGGCAGACAACACAAATAAAATTCGCAACTGAAGCAGAGTTGCGAAAGCTAGCATTTTATGCACGGAGAAAGGGGTCTCCTATATAGGAAGACCCAGAAAGAGAGGCCACCAGAGCATGAAGAAAATCTCACCAGGACAGATCACCAATGAAGAGGTCACCTGCAAGGAGAAGGATGAAAGAAGAATCTCTTGGATTGAATACCTAGTAAGAGAAGAAGAAGATTGACAGATGACAGGCAGATCAGAGAAGAAGCAAAACAAAAAGTTTAGATGCCTAATCTAGATAAGGATGATTGATTCTTGAAGGGGTTGAAGAGCATCATGATATGATGTACATGACTTAGAGGAGGAAGGAAGAGAGGAAAAAGTTTATGCCAAGGAGATAGGAAAAGAATGATGAGGAAGAAGCTAAGCTCAAGGCAAAGGGGTGAGAAAAGAAGTAATTTACTAAAAAACCAAAGAACCCAAGCTCACAAGAGCAATAGATAATTTGTAGACAGATAAGTGGTTTGGAATCATGAAGGAGTTGTGGAAAGGAGTTTGAGGAGGAAGCGCGGAGAATTAAGGAGATGGAAGAAGAAAGTGTTGGGAAGGAGTATGGTAGTAGGGGTAGAGATCCCAAATTGGGAGTAAGCTTCCCAAAAGGATGGGTGGGAAAGGCATAGTGGTGGAACAAGAGTAGGTAATGGGATACATTAATGATCCTAGAAAAGTGCTACGTGTGCACTTCCATAGCACCATACCAATAGAGAAACACCTAGCTATGTCATTGTTTGAGAAGAAGGTGTGTATTCCCGAACTAGGAAGATGTTATCTTGGGAATTCGAGTCTCACGTGGATAAAATTGAGTTCAAATTCAGTCAGAGAGTGGAATGAATGTTCTAGAAACTAAAGGAATAAAATTTTTGGTGAACGCTCAGAAAACTATTAGGATGAAACAGGGTCTGTAATGCGCTTAACAGGTTGGTTTTAGTCAAAGTGAGCCAAACTGTTTGGGAGAAATGCTAGAGTGAGGATTCCTAGAGGGAAATTGGAGAATGAAAAAAGAAGAAGAAAGTCATGGAAAAAAATCATGACCTTAAGCAAGA